>JAEQBH010002922.1:0-258716 GCA_016808115.1 Tetrastigma voinierianum | reverse complement strand
AATGATATTTGTCCTCATTACAAGTTACCACAGAATGCAAGCCTCAACTTCACTGTTCTCTCAACAATGCTTCTAGATTCCATACAGTTTTTTCCTTCCTATGAAGCGACAATAATCTAGCTTTATGTTTTCACATCTAGAATTAAGACTATCATCCATAGATTTTTCCTCATACCATATATATCACATCAATAATAGGCTTGGTCATCCAAATAGACTAGTCTTAAACAAAGTATTATCTCAATTGAATATCGATGTTTCCTCTTATGCTGCTGTTAAGTTTTGTGATGCTTGTCAGTATGGTAAAATGCATCAAGCTTCTTTTCCACCTACTCTTCTTCACACTACAACACCATTTCAAATAATGCACTCTGATGCTGGGTCTTGCTCCTTTCTCTCCATTGACGGATATAGATATTATATCAGTTTTGTGGATGACTACAACAGATACACTTGGATCTTTCCTCTTCAATTAAAATTTGAGGCAACTGCTATGTTTGTTTAATTACTTCAACAAAATGTTTGAAAGGCAATTTGATTCTAAAATCAAATGTCTTCAAACAGATTGGGGAGGGGGGGTTATAGTCCCTTTCATAAGGGATACAGGTGTCTACATCCTGCTGGACGTATAAGTGGGAATTGTGGAGATTAACCATAGAGTGTGACAAGTAGGTTGAAAAGTCAAAGTGAAATCTTGGCATGATTTTGATTGGAGTATTTGAAAAGGCATAAAGGAGGTAGTAAAATAAAAAGGATTTACTATATTAATATAATTAAATATAAAAATTATGCCAAATTTTTTTATAAAGTAATCCTAGGAAACTTATATAGCAAGGCCTAAGAAATCTAGATAATGATGTATGATGGAAAAAATGTTTCAGATATTCCATTTTAGTTTTAGAAAAGAAAAATAAATATTGGATGATAAATTCTTAGAAAATAATAATAAACAAATATGATACATTTGGAAGTTAAAATTTTATAAATATATGTATTTGATGATATGTTTCTGGCAAGTAGATCGATATTTGCTAAAATTTGAGATTTTATTTAGATAATATTGTAATTAAGAGAAATATTGGAGAATAATATCATACAAAATATACTAATAATAATTATTTTCAATAGAGTGATGATTTGATTAAGAATATAAAATAAATAAATATTTGAAATCATATTCAGAAGGAATTCGACTTTTATAAAAGTTTTGAAATTCATTAATTAAATTATTAATTGCAGTTTAAAATATTATTAGGATTAATAATATTGACATTATGAAATTGTTAGGATTCTCAAACCAATAATTTTAGGTGAATAATTAATGATGACAGTTCTTCCTTATTATGCTAGGGGTAAAATAGTTCATCGAGATTCTTTAGATTAGCTTCTTCAAGATTTTGAAGTGCTCATTTGAGGTAAGGGATATTATTGTAAATTTTCTAAAAGAGAATATATTTTTTTACATCATTTTGATGATGAAAAGTTTTGAACTAAATTATATATCATTTTGGTTTATGAAAAGTTTTTCGTTTTATCTATTTGATTATACATGGATCAAACAGTTATTTTATACTGAAAGTAATTTTAGAAATTTGTTTTGTTTATGACTTAAAAGTGTGGAGATACGATGTTTTGTGATTTTGAATTTTTCATCACGAAATTTGACTCTAGTTAGTTTGGCCTCGCTAACGGTAATACTAATACACACAATTGATCCTTGTCAATGCGACACAGGTTGACTCCTTACATTCTTGGTGACGAATGTAATTGATTTGAACCTCACCTCTAGGGCTTATGTTAGAGGCCACTAGTACTGGTAGTGTTTGGTTCCGTCCACCTTAAAAGGAACAATTTGTGGCTAGCCACCCATTTGAAAGTCCAACATGGCTGGGGCACGATTTCATATTTGATGCCAAAGAAAAATATATCTGAAATGTATTTGATTTAGGACTTTGATATAAAAGTGTTTGATCTCAGTTTAATATGAAATTGTTTGGATTAATTTGGATATGAAAAACCGATCCATGAAATCGTATTAGTATTCTTATTAAAGTTTAAGCTTGTTTCAAATTAAGTAATATCTTTTATAGGTACTCTTTAGTTTATGCGTAGGAGACGATTACAGGGATTCACATCATTAGATTTGATTAAAATTTTATGTTGGATTTTTTGTTGAACTAATAAGTTCATATTTATGTGAATTGTCTCGAATTTGGGAAGTTAATTTGAAAGTCACTGAA
This sequence comes from Tetrastigma voinierianum, assembly GCA_016808115.1. Taxonomy (NCBI): domain Eukaryota; kingdom Viridiplantae; phylum Streptophyta; class Magnoliopsida; order Vitales; family Vitaceae; genus Tetrastigma; species Tetrastigma voinierianum. The sequence goes on along the minus strand of JAEQBH010002922.1, from coordinate 256,476 downwards.
TAATGATATTTCATTTTTATTAGTTCGGTTGAATTTTGGAGATCTCTAAACAGATCTACTTAAGATTCGTATTTATGATTTGAGATTTAGAAATAATAATTTTTTTTGTTGGCATGAAATTGAATGAGAATTGATGAATTAAGAAAGTCACAGATTGATCTCGAACAGTCTTTTGGTAAGTGGACAAAATCAGTTACAAAAGAAAGGTTTGTGTCGCTTTCACGCTCGAGCCTTGAGCCTGAGGTGTGAATTTGATAGTCATGCCCTCAGACGGGCTCGGATGTGATAGAGTGGTATCAGCTTATCCTCGACCTCGATCTCGATGGGTTTTATTTTGCTCGCCCCGCAGGGGTGTTTCACCGCTTGATTCTCTATAATCTCATGTGGACATAACAAGGACGCTTGTACATGTCCCATGAGAGGTTGCTTACGCCTCACATCGGATAGGGAGAAACTTTCTAGTACTATATAAGTATGAGCTTTTTATCCTTCTAGCAGAAGCTGCTTAAGCTATGAGGGCCTTAAGACCCAAACACAATATCTATATAATGAGTCAGATCGATACAATTAGAGGCTAATTTGGTTGAATGTCAAGCTTTATCTAGTGATTCTCACCTTGAATATATTATTTAGGTTATTTTCCCCATCTTATATTTTATTATTATTTGTTTGAAGAATTTTAAGTAGTAGTTGGTCAAATCCTCCGTTATATATAAAATAATCAGATCAATGACGAAATTCTATCCAAGATGAAGACAACTAACCACCAAAGTGACTAAAGATGCAGATGAAAAGACTTTCTTACGGAAATACGATACAGAGATTATAAACAGCCATGGATTCTTACCTCTTGATTAATTGATCCATCATAGAGGAAGTCTGAGGGGTTGTTCGCTACCATCTACTTAGTACGTGAATAAGAAAAAAATAAATGAAACAAAAAGGGTTATAAGAATTTCAGATATGTTAAAATACCAATGAAAGATGTTGATAATATATATGATTTCACTTTTTTAAGAAATGGTGTATATAAAAGTAATACTTTATCATATTTGATGGTAATCTTACATTCATTCATATGAATATGAATTTTATATGTATGGATTCATTATCAAGTTTCATCAAATACATTTAACATTCGATTATGATATATTTAATTGATTATGATATCCATTTGTATGGATATCCATTTGCCTCAACTCCTACATAATTTCCACCTCAAGTCCACTTAATTTAAAATAGTAAAAGATGACTTTCATATTTTATGGTCACCTCAAAACTTACAGAAAACAAACGTGGCCAACCCCAATGCTCCATGCCCTAACATTTATTCATTACCATAACATATACCCATAATAGACAAACTGATGAATCAACTTAGAATCAAACCATTGCCCGGTCTACCTTGTTGAAATAATCAGATACAGACAATTATGTGAACTTGGTCTTTTTATTTTTGGGTATTAATATATGCAGAAGTAGTAAAGTTCCGCACGAAGGCTTGGAGTGAGCGTAACTTCTAGGGGAGGGCCTTAGTCATGCTGAGGCTTATCCCTTCTGTCATATCTACCGGATAATTTGATGATGTAGATATGTCAATCCTTCAAGCACCCAGCGCTTGTCAAGTGTAAGATTTGTAAAGCTCATATTGATTCCCGACGCTTCAGATCGCAATCCAAATGGGATTAGATAAAAATGGTGGCCAAAAACATCTACACTGCATGCTGGTCAAAACCCTCTCGGGTGAAACTCTTCGTGATTGTGACCAACAACAGATCTCGATGCACCTTCTATGCATCACTAGTAAGCCGGCGCTGAATGTGATACCCACCAATACAAATGCTCTTCATCGCTTTCAGGCGGTAATAACAGTGAGCCGCCATATAACGTCAAGGTTTCTTTAACAATAGCCTCGAGGTAACAAGGTTAGGATATCTGATTGTTCTAATGACCGTCTCTCTTCCAACTTTATGTCTTCGCTTTCCCGAGCATGCTTCATAACTTGTCAATTGTTCAACAATGCGCATAGGAGCTTATGTGGAGGTATTAGAAGTAACAAAGTCACTTAAGATCATGTTTTGTAGGTTTAAATTTCAGAAAATATCAACATAGAAGGTTTTAGAAGAGAGGATGTATCAAAAGAAAGATCCTCCATACAAACAAAAGGATCTATCCATATGCATAATATACAACCAAAATAGATAATTAGATATAAAAAGACATACCAGAACTGTTGCCTTGATAATAGTCTCCCGCGAGTAGCCGAACATGGAAGCGTCTCCGAGCTTGGTTAGCATGACGTCTATGAAGTCCTGCATATTCTTGCCCTCACTATTGAGCCTCCCTTTATGTTTTTCTTCCCAACTTCCTACGATCGTGTCCAATTCCTTTGCAACATTTTTCATAGAGGACAAATGGCCTTGTAAATCCAACCATTTAAGAAATGGGATAACGTCTGATGCCATAGTGGCCCCATCTAGAGGCACGAGTTTCTTGATTGTTGCCGTACTAGATCTCGTCGTCACCCATGGACGAGGTTGTTAAATAATCACTCCCCGCAACCATCCTCGTGGATTACATTGAAGTTCAAAATGTTCAAACCATTCACACATCACCACCTTTTTGTGAGTACCATGGTTTTTTTATCCCGCTACTTGATGGGCCTAGGGCCCGACCCACTTGGCCCTAGATCTACCTGGCCCGCAATATGAAGCAACCCAAGCCCACCTTTCTTATTAAATCTGGTAGGCACTTCCTAGACGGGAAATCCGGAGGCCCGTCTATGAAAGTCAAGGTATCCCCCTAGAGGCCGCCGTATGCACTCAGCTCAGAGTTCCAAGTCCCCTGCACCACCATTCCTCCCGCTTATGGCAAGTTCGCTATAGATGAATGGATAAAGGCTGGAAATACAAAAGGTATCTATCCACGACTTCCTAGTTTCCAAATTCCTTACTTAGAAGATTAACTCTGATAAAGAAGAATTAGTTTTTGATAAGGAAAGAGAGATTTTGTTCATAAGAAAAGGAGATCTTTCCGGAGAAAAAGGGAGAGGGATTCGTGAACCACTCTGTATAAATCATGAGGATCCCCACGATGAGAAGGTATGCAACCCCAACTATGCAAACCTCTTTCTTCTACCTCTCCGTATTTTTGGGTTTAATTTAATCATGCCGAAGAGGCCGCCAACCGTCGCCGACGTCTCAAGTGCTTTACATTGCACCGCTGATGCCCCAGAGGTTAGGCGATCAAGGTAACAAAAATTGGCTCCATCTATGGGAACCGAATAGAAAATCTCGTTTACAGGCTGCAAAAGCTTGGCTTGAACGGTCGCCGCGGCCTTCATCACCTGAGCTCGTCGATCCCCATTCTACGCCTAATCTACTCCGTGGTAGTCGCGATGACGAGCATTCAAATGAACCAATCACCAAAAGATCAATTCCTCCATTGGCATTAGGACATGAAGAGAAATCAAGAGGAACAAGCAAGATAGATGAAGGAGTTGCAAGGTTAGGTCGAGCTCATACTGCGTGAGAATGACTAGTTTCTAGCCTAGATTGACAAAAGTTGTGATTCGAAAAGACGCAAGATACGTCACAATGCACAAATGATCCCCACAATAAAGGGAAGGGTTCGCTATTCTGGCGACGCCGAGACCTCACAGATGATGAGTCGCCCCCAGGGCAAACTCTCCCCATCCTTGAATCTCTTGCATGTAAAGAAGACTTGGGAAAGCACTGCAAGGATCTCTATGGTAGTCACACCACAAGGATCTGTTTCTTTGGGAAGGATTCGTCTGGATTAGGGCAGGCCATTTAAATTCTGGCAAGTCGCAAATGATTGGCAATAGCTTCTCATAAGAGACATTCAAAGGGGTGAACTAAGGGGGTTCTCTTTATTATTGTGATTGGTCACATGATCGCCGTCTCTGTTTCGAATTCCTCCTTAAAATTTTGGAGGCCTGCTTTCTCGTACCGTATTATATCCTTTTCGCGTACCGGGCTTGTAATCAGACACATGGGTCGCCAGACGGATATTATCCTTCAGCATTTAGTACCTATCAGCCCATCTGTATAATTCTTCCATCGTTGCTGGCAGGTTTAAGGATAGTAACTAGAAGAAAGGAGTAGATCCAAAGCTTCTCATAAAGTTTTGGAGGATTGCTTCCATGTTGTACGACTCTATTTGTTGGATGGTTTTCCCGAACCTCCTTGCTGGGTCAATGACGACTTCTTTCCGCTTGAGAATGGTCTATAAAGAGTCGATGTTTCTCTCTTTGTCGTGATGGAGCAGAGAGATAGTGTGACATGAATGCGCCCATAGTTTGTCAAACAAATTAACTGAAGAAGGCAGGAGTTTAGAACCAGCTTTCACCGCCGGTCTCCGCAAATTGGTCAAGGATACTTTGCATAACAGCCAGTCGTTACCAGCATTCAATGTCATCGCCTGACTATAATGGAGCATATGGTCATAGGGGTTAGTCGAACCATTGAACATGGTGAAAGATGAAGTGACAAACCCATGGGGTGGATGACAGGACCCGACCCGGATACCCTCCCGTGGTTCCAAGGGTCTCGCAATAGTGAAGTCCCACCTACACCATAGGGAATACACAATGGAACCCTCCACCCAAGAAAGAAGTAAACACATGCAATACCACAATACCAATATATAGAAAACTACCTAATAGCTTAAATCCAATACCACCTATCTTGGGCAGGTCATAACCACAAACATACATAATAAGGACTCATATGAGTTCAATACTAATATAAGAGCATTCTAAGAGTATTTGCAGAATCTTAGTAAATAAAGATAAATAAGTCCAATAAACTTATGTAGATGATAAATTACCGTACCAGAGTGCAAAGAGCTATGTTGAATTTTGGCGAGGTAGCCTCACGAACTACCTCTGGACTCCAAGGAACATATTTAAAAAACAATAAACGCGAGATATCAAATCCTGAATTGATATAATTTATAAGGAAAATAATGTTTTTATTTTCGAACATTTCTTCTCTCAAGACCTCACGTCCACTCTTTTGTAAGGTTCCCCGTTTAAAAACATTTCACAAAACCCAACTTTATACCCAACTCAACAATGTGAAATTCATGCTAAAAAATTTAACCGACATGATTACTGGAAATTATAATCGAATTTGTTCACAACATAAAAATTCTAGCATAAAACATATAACCATCATGTCGTGAAAAATAATCATGAAAATACAATACCAACCATAAATATTAAAAATGGTTTTACCCTACTCAAACCAACAATGTAATCGCACCATATACCCAAAGTAAATCGTCAGTAAACCCGACCACTACACCGCGGCAACTAATAAACCTTCGCAGTGGAACCCGACTCCATCACGCAAGGGGACCACAAAAACCTTCAGGTAAACTCGACCATCACATGGAAACTAATAAACCTTCGGGTAAAACCGACCATCACGTTGCAACTAATAAACCTTCGGGTAACCCGGCCACGGCCGCGGAAATATTATATAATCGCTTTCCTTACTCATGTACTCTTTTTAACGATACTCGTGTTATAATCATTTCACAAAATCTCAAAATCTCTCTTAAAACAATAAGTTTTCAAAGTGGTTTAAAACTCCAATCCACGTACCTGGGCCACATTTAAATACCAATGACTCATCCATGAACTCAAGAAAACTTCCAAATATTTAAAATGCTGACAAAATCATTTAAAATGAAATGATAACTTGTTTATATGAAAACAGGTCATTTATTTGTGAATAACCAACCATTCGATCAAATGGATATATTTATTAAATAATTAACCATAATTATATACCAATATAATTCCCAAAACATTTAAACATATAAACCACTCACCGACTACGTATGCTCAAATTTCGCCTCCCCGCAGATCGCTCCTCGCCCTAGCCGCTGAGTGCTAGTAATATAAATAAGACACCACTTAGCTCCAATAACCCGAACCAACAACATCGAATGCCCCTCAAGGCCTTAGAATAACTTTTTAAAACTATGAAACCATCTAAATTTGACTCGATGTGTCTAATTACACAAGCAGGCTCTATAGACCCTGTATCAAAATTGGGGCTTTTCACCCTGGGAGTCAATTTCCCAAATTGAACCGTCCAATAATTCATAAAAACATCCAATTCCACTAATCCATCTTCAATTTTTCCAAACTTGACCAATTGGTACTCAATTTCCATCCAACCTTCTCGGTAACTACCCTAAATGACCCAAAAATGGAAAACTAACCAAACGACGTCCAAAATTCACAAACCATATATCAACGGAAAACCCAAGAGACCAGGAACACATCAGTACCCTTACCTTGGTCCAAAGGTTGCTCGTGGCTGAAAACTCATCCACAGTCTACCAACTTGTTTTTTGTCATATCTTTCAAACTGCGGAGGAATCGCAAAGGACCGCGTAAATGAGTTCAGATGGCCCAAAAATGGTGGGAGTGAGGTATGGGTCGGGCCTGGCGGCCGGAAAATGTGAGAAAATCATGATCCACGCTGGCGGCCACAACCGCCTCGCAGGCCCGAAATGGGCGCTGGTCTGACGGCGGTCGGGCCGCGGAAATTTCACTGGGCCGGATCGTCTCACCTTGCTCCTCCTCCCTAGACGGCAAGGCAGCAAGGTGGCACTGAGTCAGCCTCACTACCGAAACTTGAACGCCCCAAATGGTCAAACAACCCGCCGTTGTTCACGATTCGGGAGTCTTTTCTAGGTTTTGGAGCTCAAAATGAGTGTCTTGGGGCTAGGGTTTCATTTGGCACGCAAGGCCAGGTTTATATAGGCCTAGGGTTGCTTTCGTAAAACTTGAATATGCCTTAGACGCCGTTAAATGTCAGTTGCTTGTACTCTCCATGGTCATAACTTTTTATCCGTAAGTCGGATTTTGACGTTCAACCCGTCTATGAACTCGTATCGACGAGGCCTATGAAATGATGTCTTAGTCAACCCAAAATTATTTATCCTTGAAAAAGTCAACTTTGGTCCACATACTAAGTGTTGGTCAAACATGGTCAAACCTGGTCAAACGTAGTCAAACTTGTCAAACGTGTTAAAAACTTGTATTTTTGGTATGGGTCATTGCAACCTACCCTTAAAGAAAATTTCGTCTAATGTAAATTCAGATTTTGTGTCATGGAAGAGATTTAGGTACTGCCCGCATTTGGTCCTCTCGCTCCCAAGTCGCCTTCGATCAGGTGGTTTCTCCAAAGGACTCACCATGATATTGTCTTGCTGGGCGGCTTCCTTCTCTTCCCTACCCGTAATTCGACTGGTCGTTCTCATAGGATAAGTCATCCTCAGCCTAATCTTCGGTGCCTCTAACACATGTGAGGGAACAGAGATATACTACAGAAGATGGAGATGCGGAAAACATTGCGGACTCCTCGAGAAAGCTCCTTCGGCAAGTCTAATCTATAAGCCACTGGACCTATCCTCTCAACAATCTCAAAAGGTCCGATGTAGCGAGGACTTAGCTTCCCTCGCTTCCCAAAGCGTACCACGCCCTTCCAAGGAGAGAGTTTTAAGAATACCCAATCCTCGACCTCAAACTCAAGATCCTTTCTACGCTTGTCCGCATAGCTCTTTTGCCTATCTTGAGCTGCTTTCAACCTGGCATGTATAACATTAACCTTGTCCACAGTTGTTTATACAATCTCAGGACCTAGTAATTTCCTTTCGCCAGTCTCATTCCAACATAAGGGAGTGCGACATTGTTTCTCATACAATGCCTCATAAGGCGACATCTCAATGCTTGAGTGATAGCTGTTGTTATAAGTGAACTCTGCCAAAGGTAGATATTCATTCCAATGTCCCTTAAATTGCAGTATGCATGACCTCAACATATCCTCCAAGGTCCGAATAGTCCCTTAGATCAGTCTCATCTGCTTTGAGCGAAAACAGACTCAAATTCAACTTGACACCTAGTTCCTTCATCAACCTCTTCCAAAACCTTGAAGTGAATTCGGATCTCTATCAGAGATGATCGACACTGGCACCCCATGCAAACTCACTATATGATTCATAAAGAGTTCCGCTAGTTTCTGAGGAGAAAACTTCTCACGAATAGGTAGAAAATGCGCGGACTTGGTGAGTCGATCAACTACTACCCAAATGCCATCATGTCTCTGAACTGTGGGAGGGAGTTTGAATACAAAATCCATTGTAATGCGCTCCCATTTCCACTCCGGGATAGGTAAGGGCTGCAGAAGTCCAGAAGGCTTTTGTCTCTCTGCCTTCACTTGTTGATGATGAAGACTCTGGATACATACTGGCTAACTTCTTTCATCCCCACCACCAATAATATTCCTTCAGTGTACGGTACATCTTGGTACTACCAGGGTGCATAGCATAAGCAAAACTATGGGCTTCCTCCAATACTTTCCTTTTTAACTCTTCAACTGCCGGAACACACAACCTAGAACCAATCACCAAGGCCCCATCGTCTCTAATAGCAAAATCCGACTGTTCCCCTTCCCTATTCCTTCGCTTCATGCTCATCAAATAGGATCTTCTTAGTCATACCGAGAATTCGACCACAAGCATCGTCGTAGTTGAACCAGAAAAGTTCTCCTGAAGCATGCATCCCAACTCAACACCCAACTCTAACTCGACCATCAATGAAAGTTGTATTTGTTCGCACATAAGCCAAAGAGCTCGTAGACTTTTACCAAAGCATCCGGCCACCACATTTGCCTTACTCCGGGATGCAGGTCAATAGTGCAATCATAATCCTAAGTAGTTCCATCCACCTCCTTGCCTGGCTTAACTCCTTCGGTAAACAACATTTAAGGCTCTTATGGTCGGTAAATATCTGGCAAGTCGCCCCGTACAAGTAATGCCTCCAAGTCTTCAATGCGAAAATTACCGCAGCAAGTTCCAAGTCATGGGTGGTATTAATTCAAACTCTGCGTTTCTTCAACCGCCCAGCATACGCCACAACTCTCTTATGCTGCATCAACACTACAACCTAAAACCTTGCATGAAGCATCGTCAGAAACTCAAACCCTCGCTGCCCTCCGAAATGTCAAAACAAAATGTATCAACTTTTCCTTCACTCAAGCGTCCCCACACCTGTCACCCACTCCAAATTTAACCCATTTTCTAGTCAAACAGTGAATTGGTCCTGCTATTTTTGAAGAACCCTTTTATGAACCTACGGTAATACCCTGCTAATCCTAAGAACTCGCACTTTTTGTCACCAGATTGGTTGTTCCTTGCTTACACGCTCTACCTCTCTGAGGATCCACTATGAAACGCCATCAAGAGAAAACCACATGTCCGAGAAATCCCACTCGGCTCAACCAAAACTCACATTTTTTTGAACTTGGCATAACTGATGCCGCTCTTAAAGTCCTCAGAATAACCAAAACCCAAATGTGTCTCATGCTCCAACTCAGCTTCTCTAGCACCAAGATATCGCTAGATAAAGACAATGACAAATCGATCCAAGTATGGACGAAAGACCCGGTTCATCAAGTCCATGAAAGCTGCTGGGGCATTGGTGAGCCTGAAGGACATCACTAGAAACTCATAATGCCCCATATTCGCCCGACGTCATTTTAGGAATGTCCAATTCCCTAATTCTAATTCAATGGTACCTTGACCTCAAGTCAATTCGAGAACACTTTTCGCACTCCTGGAGCCGGTCAACAAATCACCAACCCAGGCAGGCTGGATATTTAGAGCGCAATGGCACATCTGATCAATCACCTAGTCTACACAATCTCCAAGTACCACTTTCACAACATCTGGGCATTCCAAGGTGAAATACTAGGCCTAATAATCCCCATCCACTAGCTCTCAGGAATGAGCCTTCAACTCTTTCAACTCGCCTGTCATTCCATAAGGTGGTAAAAATGGAGCTGTAAATTGTGTGACCAAATCAATGGGAAAAATCTATCTCGCTCGAGGTAAACCCGAAGATCGCCGTGAACACATCCGTGAAGTCCCTACTACCGGGTATCGCCCTCTAATCTCGCTTCGTTGCTACGAGTGTCAACTACATGAGCTAGATACCCCTACAACCTTACAACATCTAAAGATAAATGGCAGTAAATCAAACCCGAAGGTGCTCGCTCCACTCTCCATAAGACTACAACCTGTAGTCCTGGTCGCCTAAATATCACCTCCTTGCAAATAATCCATTGAAGCATAGTTTGCAAAAGAAGCTAATCCATCCCAAGAATCACATCCAACCTCGAGATTCATTAATATCAAATCTCTTACCTCCACATTCGGCCCTCGATAGAAAAAACAAGCTACCCTTACATTCATTTAGGCCATAAGGATTCTCCCGTAAGTGGCACTTCCAAACTACAACCTAAAGGAATCGGAGTCGCCCCGACTCGTGCAACATACTCACGCGTGAAATAAAAGAGTGTGTAGCCCCCACAATGAGTACACGTGCATCGGGCTACCAAGAATAGATAATGTACTACAACGTCGGGTGGCCCGTACTCTGACTGGTCATAGCATAAACTCTGCCTCTAGCAGGTGGTTGTCCTCTCTGTCCTCTGCCTCTAGTCGCTGGTGTAGACTACTGTCCCGTGCTAAAGGAACCACCCAAGGTTTGCCCTGTCTGCGTATCCGGTCCTCCATGCCCACTAGTCCGTTGGAATTGAGCAACGATTCGACTCTAGTCCGCCGATCTCATAGGGCAACCATCTTGAAATGTCCTCGCTTCCCGCGACCAAAGCATGTATTATCCCACCGCATGGTCCATCATGATCTTACTGCAAACGCCATGTCGAACGAACCATCTCTACCGCACCGAAATAGATAATCGCCATCTACTTCATCGAACAAACTGCAACCCCGTATGTCCACCTCTCCAAACCTGCTACCGCCGGGCACCACGTCGCCCCCACTGATCCTCGCTGCCCGGCGATCCGTGAGTCAACTACCCCTCTTGAATGATCCCCGACCGTCTCCCCAAGACAATCCATCGTATGATCGACGCTTAGTCTGGCATATTAGGGTTTGTCTCTCCACCTGTAGTGCGGCGTCTCTCATCGACTGATATGTGGGATGATCGGAACCTGAGAGGCTCAAAGCTATCAGCTCAATTAACCCATCGAGAAACCTCCTCTTCTTCATGACCTCATCCGCAACCAAATTGGGACATAATCCGATAATCCTTTCCTCGAACTCACGCTCATACTCGTAACTGGGCTATGCTACCCCGAGTGAGCTGCTTCCAAATCGCCTCTCTCTAGCCTCGTCTCAATAAAGGCTAGGGGAAAACCTAAGCAGAAAGCAGCCTTGAACTCCAGCCTCAAGTGTGACGTTTCCTAGTCCCTCTCATACGCCCACCACTTCTCGCACTACACCTGCTAAACCAATTTATCCTGACTCTATCCTCATCCGGACACTGCATTCCTTCGTCCAGAATCTTCTCTGTGTCATCTAGCCAGGATAAAGCCACCATGGGATCCATAGAGCCATCAAAACCCACTACTCCAAGTCTACGAGCCTGATCAACAGTAACATCAATAAACCCACTCCTCTCAAGTGATCGAGCCAGGCGCCGACAAGATCTCTCCTCTTAGCGGGCAAGTGCATCCGAACTTCTTTCCACCGAGGCCCGCGAAATTTAATACGTCTACCCTCGTGCGCCATCAGGAAGAAGAACTGTTCCCTAAGAATAAATGAAACAGAATCAATTCAAAGGATAAGGTTAGAAAGGTATACAAAACACTGGATGAGTCGCACAGCAATGTACAACCCTGCTGAATTTAGAAACCCAGGTTTCATACTAAGTCGACAAGACCCGACCGAATACCCTCCTGGGGGTTCCTCTGTGTGGTCTCGCCAGTGAAGTCCCTTCCGTGACAATCCATGTGGAATACACAATGGAACCCCACCTAAGAAAGAAGTAAACACATGCAGTACCACAATACCTCAATTATAGAAAAATCCACAACAGCTTAAATCCAAGACCGAACCTATCTTAGTGTAGGTCATAACCACAAACATACATAATAAGGACTCATATGAGTTCAATACTACCATCGTGAGCATTCTAATATTTGCGAATTTAGGGGTATAAATAAAGATAAATAAGTCCAATAAACCAAATTGTGTAGATGAGATAAAGCACGCAAATGTAGCGTAAAGAAATGTGTTGAATCTGCGAGGTAGGTCTCTACGAACTACCTGGACCTAGGGAACAGATTTAAAAAAAACAATAAACGTGAGATAATAAATCTCAGTAAGTGGCATAATTTATAAGGAAAATAATGTTTTTATTTTCGAACATTTCTTTTCTCAAGACCTCACGTCCACTCTTTTTGTAAGGTTCTAATTTAGAAACATTTCATAAAAACCTAAATTTTATACCTAAGTCAACAAATGTGAAATTATGCTAAAAATTTAACCGACATACCATTCGAAAAATTATAACTCCCACTTTGTTCACAACATAAAATTTAGCATAAAATATATATATAACCATCATGTCGTAAAAAATAATCATGAAAATACAATAACCATAAATATTAAAATGGTTTTAATTTTACTCATAAACCAACAATGTACCGCATTCTCATATACCCATAGTAAACCGTCGGTAACCCATCTCGCGACACTGTGGCAACCAATAAACCTTCGGTTAAACCCGACCATCACGTGACAACTAATAAACTCTTTTCAAACCCCGACCTCATCACATGGTAACCAATAAACCTTCGAAATAAACCACCATCACGCAGCAACTGATCAAACCGGTAAACCCGACCATCACGGCACCACTAAAACCTTCGGTAATCCCCGGACATCACTTCATCATGGAAATACGGTGAATTAAGTTTCCTTTACTCACATGTACCTTTCCAACGAGCATCAGATATAATTATTTCACAAAATCTCAAAATCTCTTTCTTAAAACAATAAGTTTTCAAAGTGGTTTAAAACCTCAATCCATCGTACCCAACATATTTAAATACCACATACTCATCCATGAACTTAGTAAAACTTCCAAATATTTAAAATGTTGACAAAATTTACATGAAAATGATAACTTGTTTATATGAAAAACATGTCATTCTATTTGTGCATAACCAACCATTCGATCAAAAATGATATATTTATTAAGAATTAACTCAAGTAATTATATACCAATATAATAATTCTCAAAACATTTAAAATACATAAACCACTCACCGACTAAGGCAACGCCGCCCCGTCTCCCCCAGATCGTCTCGTTCCTACGTGAGGCCTCAGAATATAAAATAAGACACCAAGCAGTTCAATAACCCGAATCCAACAATTACTGGAATGCCCCGAAGGCCCAGAATAAATCTTTTTAACTATGAAACCATCTAAATTGACTCGACTGTGTCCACACCACAATGCTGTGCCCTATGCACCCTGACTTAAAATCGCTTTTAACATGGGAGCTAATTTAAATCGAACTGGCCCAATAATTCATAAAACATCCACCCTCACTAATCCACCTTCTCAAGAGCTCCAATCCTGACTAATCGTACTAATTTCCGTCCAACCTTCCTCAGAATCACCCTAAATGACCTAAATATGGAAAACTAAACAAACGACTCTCAAAATTCACAAACCATATATCAACCCGAAAAGCCCGAGAGACTGGGAACACACGCACTCTTACCTTGGTCCAAAGGTTTCCGTGGTGGCCGAAAAACTCGAGGGATCCAACAGCCTACCAACTTTGTTTTTGTCATCTTCAAACGGTGAGGAATCTCGCAAAGGATCATGGAAATGAGTTCGCAGGGTCCAAAATGGTGGGAGGTGGCTGGGCCGGTCCCGAGTGGCCTAAATGCAAAAATCCAGGACTCACTTCACAAGTGCCGTCACCGCCTTCGCCTTCCCGATATAAGGTCCGGGGGGCGGCGCTTGCCGTGAAACTTTCACGGCCGGAATCATTCCCACCTGCCTCCCCGGCCGGGCGCCAGCAAGGTAGGTGCCCTGAGTCACCTCCCACTGGCCAAACTTGAAACGCCCGAAAAATGGGTCAAAACAAACCCGCCCGTTGTTCACGATTTTTGTGGAGTCTTTTCTAGGGTTTTGGAGCCCAAAATGAGTGTCTTGGGGCTAGGGTTTCATTTGGCACGCAAGGCCAGGTTTATAGGCTCAGGGTCGCTGTAAAACCGAAGACAAACTTTAGACGCTGTTAAATGTCACGCTTGAACTCTCCATGGTCATAACTTTTTATCCGTAAGTCGGATTTTGACTTTCAACCCGTCTATGAACTCGTATCGACTAGGCCTATGAAATGGTTTCTTAGTCAACCCAAAATTATTCATCCTTGAAAAAGTCAACTTTGGTCCACATACTAAGTATTGGTCAAACCTGGTCAAATCTGGTCAAACTTAGTCAAACTTGGTCAAACGTGTTAAAAACCTGTATTATTTGGTACGGTCATTACAAAGGATCATAGTCAAGATGTGTTTCCTCAGGGGTCCTGGACAGTGTCACTAGCGATATGAAAACACAATACACTAAAGGCAACATGCGCGAAAGGTTAAGGGTAACACATGACTGGAGGCACACTACGGGTTCCCTGGCTTGCCATAACTAATAGTTTCTTTTTCTCGCCTCCTCGTCTCAGAGATGCACCACTAATAGCCACCGGGGCTGGGCATGGTGAGGTGAAGGCCCTCTTGCGAGATCCGGTCCTGCGCCTCCCGAGTATTCTTCATGGCGAGTGATTCGCTGACGGGAGCCGCTGAGGACAATTCATTATTCGTTGGGGTATCGATGATCGCTAAACAATCGAGCCCCTTCCTTATCGCGGTGATTAGTCGTGGCACCGCGATTTCTATCTCATGCTTCTTTCAAGATCGCGACTTTTTTATCTCGCCCGCAATTAGTCATTCTCTTGTTGTAAGCGCTCGACCTGACCTTGCAACTCCTTCATCTATCTAGCTTGTTCCCCTTGTTTTCTTTCCATGTCATGATGCTAAAGGATGAATTGATCTTCTGGCAATTGGTTCATCGGAATGCTTGTCATCGCGATTGCCTTAAGCGATTTAGACGTAGAATAGGGGATCAACAAAGTCCCAGGTGGTGAAGGGCTAGACAATCGTCATGAGCTAATCCTCGTACCGTAGGCGAGACTTTGTTCAATTCCTACGCATGGCGCCACCCGATGTAACCTAGATAACCCGAATAAATTGGCACTGCTTAGTAAAGGACATTTGTGATGTCTAGATTAGAGAGAACACATAGAGCTTTCATTGTTATGATCAAGATTAGGACAACTGTCAATAACCAATGCTCTCAAGAGAGGTGACGCGTTGAAGACCCACATCTATCAACGGTAGGAGCTCAGGGAGTTTCCTGATGCGTAGTCGCTTAAGGCTTGTAAGAACCGCTTCTTTCAAAGATTAGAGCTTCGGGTAGCCCCAAAGAGTCAAGTATTCAAGAGAAGGTGTTGAAGTCCTGATCCTGTAAGGACCTGAGCTCCAGGCGCCTTGTGAAATAAATTGAACTCGTGGCATGAAAGGATAGATAAGTATTTGAGCCAGGTGTTTACTAGCCCCTCACCGCCGTATTAATTTGAGGTTTGGAAAACATGCAATTTGAAGAGTGGTAAACGTAAAGGGCAGCAGATGCTTCATGAGAAATGGCTCCAGTAGATGCTCCTCGAGAAATGACTCTAGGTTTTGACATCCGCTTGAGAGTGTAAGAGAAAAGAGTATCTGTAGACCCCAGTCCACCTGGGTCGTGAGTTAGTGGCAATAGCTAATTTCAAGTTCACGTAGGTTAGAAGTCAAACCATCTTTGTGAAACAACAATTGTGGACAATCTATTAATTTCCATCTCTCTCGCATTAAGGTCGATCAGGTCTCCCCGCAAGAATCTCAACAACTTGAGCTTCGAAAGCAAGCATTTCGATCTCGTGAAAGTACGCCGTGCAGAGAGCGGCAATTCAATATATTCAAGATCAGCAAGTTTGGATTGTCACGTACCGAAGAGAAGTGGGCTTCTCTTCTAAAATCGAGATGGAAAGGGAATTAAGACCCTTTAGATCAGAGGTACTAAAATTAATCAACTTAGGGAAGACGACGATTGAGAAGGTTATTAGGACATATAACCAGGCCTAATTTCGGCTGATTTCTCATTGTTTCAAGAGACGGGTGATAGCATCCTAACAATCTCTATAGAGAAACTGAAGTATGTGGTCTTCAGTTGAATTTTAGTGATTTTAGCGTAGTAAACAAACTTTCATTCAAGGATCTAGAGAATGACAACCAATGATTTCTAAATGTTGCATAGAAGAAGTGGGGGTCCCTTGGATTTCCTCCTAGTAGAGACTCTACATCATGACATTGACTAACTCTCTAGCACGTGTGGTTCCACAGAAGTCATTCCACTCGAGACACACTTGAAATTTCAACATCTGAAGTCTGAAGAGAAGTGAAGTCAGAGGCTGGCCTTTTCAACTACAATTTACCATAATCAACCATCTTCAAATCAATGCACGTATCGGAATTTGGATTGAAGCCTCGCAACCGCCTCGCATATGCATAATTCAAGATTCTCAAAGAAGGAAGTTTTCCGTAAATTTCCTTCGAGCCTCGTGATACGACAAATAAAGCTCCCGGAGACAAAGGAATTTGCATCCACAATATGACCATTCCTCCTAATTGTCCATATTCTCAAATATTAAAGTTTGTAGGATCGAAAGGAGGAAGGCGTTTGGCCCTCATGAAAAACAACTCTCTTACCTTCATCCTCATCGTCCATTTTCAAAAAAAAAAATTTGTAAACGACAAAACTTTATAGTTTTTTTGTTGTATCATCTCAAAGGATATACTTACCGAGATATATAATCATAAGATAAATCTCACTCACGAAGATAAAGTTCGCTTGTCTTGAATAATTAGATTAAAAAATGCATGTGAGTGGAGGCATGTATTTTGTTGTGGTATGTGGTTCATATTAAGACTAAAAGGTTAAGGATATGTATATTTAGGTATATATTTTTGTACTGGTCATATCCGTGGTTATTATAATAATACCTTTTTATGTAACCTTATTTGGTGACAGTGAAAAGTTCAAACCGTCGTTCTCGTGGTTGTAGACATACTGTCGAATCATGTAAAAGTTGTGTATTTTTCTTGTTTTTCTTCCTTGATTCTCAACATATTTTAAATTAAAGAATAAACAAGATCACTCACCAATCTCCTAGCTAAGTGATTCTTGGAGATGAATAAATTATTGTATTAGGAACAAAAAAAGGGGAGCATGAGCTGTCATCCAAAACTATACATGGAATTTGGGATTTTTGCATTCAAATATTCTGGAGTTTGATTTAATTTTCTTTTATAGACTCATTTCTCCTCCATAACATTTTGTTTTCGATTTTTATCAAACTCTATTCTCACCCACTATATTTTGAATCTAGGGAGGCGAAAGAAACAAAACTCCAAGGCTCATTTGTTTAGAATATTTATCTAATTTTTAGAATAAAATAAAAGAAAATTTATTTGATAACAAGATTTTATTTTTTTTATATTTAAAAAAAAATAGAAAACTCCAGTATTTTTTAATGATATCTTTAATTCATTTTATATTTTTAAGATTATTTTAAAATAATTTTATAACCATTTACAATAATTAAAAGTAAAATTAACATAAAAAAAAATTATTTTGGGCTCTATCATGTTCTGCTTATGTGGTAGTACGCTCAAAGCTTAAAAAAAAATACAAGGTAAGATAAGAAAGGGTCTCTTGTTCCAAATATAGTGGGGACAATTTTATCATACCCAGAATTCAAAGTGTTTAGCTTTAAAGACAAAATTTATTTTTAAATATATTTTATAATGTTACCAATAAGTTAAAATATTTTAGGTTTTTAAAATATTAAAAAACTAATTTAAAATTAATTAATAAATATACATGTGAGCTCCTACATTTGGTGTTCTTTCTTTTATTATTCTTTGGTTATTTATTGTGAAAAGAAAAGACGGAACTTAGTGGGGATTTATTATTTATAAAAATTTATATACAAAGGACGGATTTTTATAAAAAGAAAAGAAGATCAAGTAGTAGCTAGGGTGGAAGGGACCAGTCAGCTCCTCTTGAGCATACTTCCAAAAAACATGTCTATTGTTCAATAATGCAGACAGAAGCCATGTAAAGGTAATAGAAATGGTCTCATTGCCTGCCACTATCATGGTCTACTGTTTCAAAATTCATAAAATAACAAAACAAAAGGTATTAAAAGAGAGAAGGCATCACACTCGAACCTCATATATATCCAAATGAAGTGGCACGGCCAGTACGTTGAGCGGATCACTAAGACTTAGTTTGGAACCGAAAAATTTTTAGCGAAAGAAAAGAAAAAACTAAATAAAATAATTTTTTCATATTTGATTTCTCATTAATCGACAATATAAAAGAAAAATAAAATATAATCAAAATTTCAAATATTTTTATTTTCCTCAAATTCATTCTTTGCACTTTTTCTTTCCTATTTTCTCTCCATTTTATTTCCTTAGTATTTTTGTGTTCCAAACAAATCCTAAGGCTCCATTTGGAACCCTAAAAGTGTAGGAAAAGAAAATTAAAGAGGAAAACTGAAGAAAGTAAATTCTCGAGGGAAAAGGTTTAAACCCCACATTAATTCTCTATATCAAACTCATTTTATTTTGCTTTCTCAATTATTATTATTAAAGACATGATACTTATATTAAACTCAAATCCAATCAACTTGAATTTTTCGGAGAGTTGGTCATTTAATATGATATCAGAGCTTGGTCTGACACCACCTTTCCACAATTTATTCCCCATTTGTTTTGGTGAGTTCATGAAGGACTCTATTTAGTTTGTTTGAACATGTAATATGGAGCTTAAGAAAATATGTAAAATTTTGAGAATTTTGTATTGCATTGAATTTTTTATATTTTACATGGTAAAACTAAACATGAGAAAATCATTTTCCTTAGTATTTTTTTTCTTTCTTTAGTACTTTTCGGGTTCCAAATGTAGCCTAAGGTTGTGCTTGGTTCATAGAATGTACTAATGAAAGAAAAAATTGCTAAGTAAAATGATTTTATCATATTTTGATGTCTAATGAAAAATGTTAAAAAAAAAAAAAATCAAATATACATAAATTTATTTAGAAACTTAAGTATTTTAAAATTATTTATTTTTTTATAATGACAATGAAAAATAAATAAAATTAAGTTTGAAGTATTAGATAAAAAATACATTAGATTTAATTTTATTTTCATTCATATTTTTTTTCCTTCTACTTTGTCTTCCTATTTTTTTTCCTTACATCTTCCTTTCATTTTTGAGAACCAAACATAGCCTAAATTAATATTAGAGGGGCTAAAACAAAACACATTCCACTGTCAATGATAATTAGTTTACTTTCTCAATTTAAGCAAATGTTTGTGCAAGAATTTTTTTCCCAAATTTGTGGAAGGCAAAATTTTTTTTCCAAAGCCCTGGCGGATCTCGCGGTATCCAAATGCATTAATAGATAAGGGAATTGACACCAGAAAAATTGGAATACATTACTTGAATTAAGTTGGTAATGTAATTTGCTTTGGATTATATTGCCCAATTACTACATCATTGAAGACCCAGGTTGGTCAATTAATTAATTAAGTCTAAGTAGTTCTTGTGGCTCAGTTCCTTTTCTGGTTCTTTAACCAACCAGAATAGACAATATGGGGAAAAAGAGTATAAGGAACACAAATTTATGAAAACCTTGAATTAAAAACTATGCATGCGCAAAATGAGGAGAAATAAATATGAGTACGTAATTAATTTGGAGGTCAGGCTATTGAGAAAATAATCACAAAATCCTAGAATACCACATGAAGAAAGACTTGAGTCTTTATATTAAAAACTGTAAATTACAAGTACAAGAGGAGGCCTTATATAGGCTAGGCTATACAACCCTAGGAAAACACAAATTACAATCCTAAGGAAAATACAAATTACAATCCTAGGAAATTACAAAATAAATATAACAATATAATAATCTAACATCCCCCCTCAAACTCATGGTAGGGAGAGAAGTAGAAGTGTGTGAAGGTATAACATTAGGAGAAGAAGTCATATGATTGCAGCAAGCAAAATCAAGAAGCCACGTAGGAGATGTACCTGATATCGTAGAAAGAGCAGTGTTAGATGCACTGGAAGATGGAAGATGAACCTGATTAACCATATCATGTAGATCTGCTATAGAGAGAGATGTGGTAGGACCAGACTTGGAATGGGTGTCCATAGCTGATAATCTCGTGACAGTGGCCAAAGCAAAGAGTGTTCAAGAATACGTCGACGAGCATAATGTGTTTCACCGTAATGAACTTTGCTCTTACATAAACTACAGATAAGAAGAGACTTCTTATTGTTATGTTGTCTGACATTATTCCCTTTGCCTTTGAAAACAAAGGTAGGTGAGCTGACATAGGGAAAAACAGAGTACAGCCATAATAATGGTCGAGTAGCAAGAACCATGTTCGATAGAGATGGGTTCGGGCCAAGATGGGTCTCATTATCAACTAACTTATGAATAGCTTCGTGGAGATCATGTAAAGGATCCTCAGATGGAGAATATGACTCTCGCTAATCCAAACTCATCACGGCTCCCTTTTAAAAACTGAAACAATCGCCCTGTTCACGGTGAACATACACCAATTTGGTGTCAGAGAATTTGAGAGAACTCGCTCGATGCAATTAATTGATCCCAAATAGATTTCACCGACAGATATACAAGGATCCGCCTACCCGGTTCCCGACTAACTGATAAAGTTCGCGTGGTGAGCTTGAAGGTAGCACCACTCGGTCCGGCATACCGAGTAACAAGTAAGTCCCAAACTTCTTTGGCAATATCAATGTTGCTAAATTCATCAACAATAGATGAAACAGATGTATTACGAAACCAAGTGATGATTTGATGATTAGCACTTTCCCAATCCTCAATTCGAATGGCATAGGCAGAATCAGTTTCTTTGTCCATTTGTTTTGGAATAGGACGGTCACCAGAGACATAAAGCCACAACTTGCGGCCTTTGAGATAACTACGCATGGCTTGAGACCACTGGGCAAAATTATTTCCATTAAAATAACATGAACGACAAGAAATATCATCACCGGCATATCAAATTCCAAATTAGAAATGCATAACAAAAGGGAATCGTGACGCGAATATCGAATGCACCCGTCAAATTTCCTACCAACTACACAACTGGCCAACTACCGGATGCGGGCAAAGTCAACGATGACGGGCAGTCAACGGGTGCGTGTTGTAGGAAACGGTAAAGGGAGGAAATGTGGCAACCGTGGTGTTCGGCCCGAAAAATAAGCTACACAAGTGGGCTGCAATGCCCAGACCGTGAGAGTAGCTAAAAAACAGAGCCCGCTGCTTCCCATACCACAAGAAGATCAGCCCTACATTAAAAACCCAAATTACAAGTACAAGAGGAGGCCTATATAGGCTAGGCTATACAACCCTAGGAAAACACAAATTACAATCCTAATGAAAATACAAATTATAATCCTAGGAAATTACAAAATAAATATAACAATATATAATAATCTAACATCCCCCCTCAAATTCATGGTAGGGAGAGAAGTAGAAGTGTGTGAAGGTATAACATTAAGAGAAGAAGTCATATGATCAGAAACAAGAAGAATCAAGAAGCCACGTGAGGAGATGTACCTGAGCATCGTAGAAAGAGAGTAGTGTTGGTCGTACCTAGAAGATGGAAGATGAACCTAATTAACCATATCCCCAGATCTCGGCTATAGAGAGAGATGAGGTAGGATTAGACTGAATGGGGAGTCCATAGCCGATAATCTCGTATTGTGGTTAAAAGTAGTAATGTTCAAGAATACGTCGACGGTAACAGGTTTCCAACAGAATGACCTTTGTTCTGTTAAACCGCAGATAAGAAGAGACTTTTATTGTTATGTGAGTTTGACATTATTCCCTTTGCCTTTGGAAATGAGGTAGGTGAGTCGACAAGGAAAAAGGAGTAAATACCGCAAAATAGTGGTCGAGTAGCAGAACCATGGTTCCTGATAGAGATGTCTTACCAAGACGAGTCTCATTATCAACTAACTTATGAATAGCTTGTGATACTGTTGGTAAAGGATCCTGATGGAGAATATGACTTCTAGCTAATTCAAACTCATCAATAAAGTCTATTGTAAAAACTCGGGAACAATCGCCCTTGTTCACTGCGGAACATAAACCAATTCGTGTCGTGAGAATTTGAGAGTAACTCGCTCAAATGCAATTTAATTGATCCAAATAGATTTTTACCATTGTGATATACAAGTGATCCGCTTCACCGTTCGTGGGATTTAATCTATCAAAGTTCGTGTGTGAGCTTGAAGTTAGCAGCACCACTCGTCCGAAAGATACCAGTAACAAGTAAGTCCTAAACTTTTCGCAATATCAATGTTGCTAAACTCATCAACAATGATGAAATAGGATGTATTACTTCAAACCAAGTGATGATCCGGATGATTAGTACTTCTCAACTTCTCAATCCGAATGGCATAGGCGTAATCAGCTTTGTCCACTTGTTTTGGGAATAGACGGTCACTAGAGACATAAAGTTACAATCGGGGCCTTTAAGATAACTACGCATGGCTTCGAAAATTCAATGGGCAAATCCTATCTCCATTAAAAATAACATGAATCGGACGAAATCTCATCACCCGCATATCGAAATTCTCAACGAAAATGTAATAAACAATGGAACTGAGACGCGTAAAATAAGTCAGAATGCACTTCGTCAAATCTCGTCAATAGTCAATCATCGATATGGCAAAGTCAATGGGATGACGAAAGTCAACGGGCCAGTTAGAGGGAAACGAAGGATGGAGAACGTGGGAAATGCTGGTGTTCACTAAAAAGAAGCTGCACAGCTGGCTATAATGCCTAGACCGTGAGAGTAGCTGGAAAAATCGAGAGCCCCGCTTCCGATACTCACATGGTAAGAAAGACTTAGTCTTTATATTAAAAACCATAAATTACAGTACAAGAGAGCCTCATAGGTTGTAGCCTTGCTATAAACTAGAAAAACACAAATTACAATAGTAAGGAAAATACAAATTATAATCCTAGGAAATTACAAAATAAATATAACAATATATAATAATCTAACACCATACAATACCTCAAAATATCACAACCCTATAAATACATGTATTTTTACGTGCATCCCAAATGAAACAATTATGTCCCCAATAAGATTAGTCAGGCCACTGTTCAAGTCTATCAATCCAACAAGATCACTAAAATCTAAAAAAATATTCATAATGTCGGGCCTCAAACCTCTTTTGGGTAAAAATTTCCTTGTTACGCTGTTTCCACATTCTACACTAGACCATGGACTTTAAATTTGATTTATGCATGGGTCGCAAGCCATGCCCCATAACAACCAATCATCGGTGAATCAACCGAAATTCTAACAATGCATTTATACCAAACATCACTGTTATGGTGAATATGGTGATGGCACTCAACTCTCAATTCGACTATGATTCGTGATAATCAAGAAGGTTCCTATATAAATATAGATAAAAAGAAAAAAATATACAAGATCAATACCTGATTATGTCCATACAGTAGCCAAACGGGAAGCATCTTTGATCTTGGTCAGCATGATATTTATGAAACTGCCTCCCGTCGCGCCTCAACTTATCGAGGCCCTTTATGTTCTTTCCTAACCCATCTTTCTGCTAATTGAATCCACCCCGCTGAAACAAGTTTCATAAATAATAAAATGACCTTCAAATCTAAATGCCATTCAAGAAATGGATCATGTCTAACGCCACCACTTGCTTCAAGTAGACGATGAGTTTCCTAACGGTCGATATAGTAGACCTTCCTTCCTCACCCCCATCGACTAAATGTTGTTAAGGTATATCTTCCCGCATCATCCTCGTAACTACATTCTGGTGGGTCAAATGTTGTTACCTTTGATTGTCTAACCTTCTAGGCATCAACGACTTGATGAACTTGCAAAAGGGCGATCCGACGACTGGGTTGGCCGCCCTCCGATGATTAAGTCAAAAATATGGAGAGAAAGTTATTAAGAAAGTTCGAATTCGGGGCTGAATTGCATACCTTTTCATCGTGGGGGTCCTCCTGGTTTATAGAGGGTGGTTCATGAATCCCTATCCCCTTTTTCTCCGGAATGAATCTCATTTTCTTAGGAACAAAATTTCCCTTTCCTTATCAAAGACTAATAATTTCTTATCAAGGTTTGATCTTCCCAGAAGTAAGGGATTTGAAAACTAGAAAATTCATGGATAAATACTCTTTGTGTATTTCCTCCTTTACCCATTCACCCATAGGAACTTGCTTGGCAAGCAGAGGACGGTTAGTTGGGGACTTGGAACTCTAGACTCCGCCGCCCGACGTTGGCCTTTGGGAGGATACCGACTTTCTGCAGACGCGGACTCGACCTCCCGGCCTAGGTACGCCTCTGTGATGAAAGGTGGCCCGGGCCGCTTCTCATCAGGCCAGCGGACCATGGACCGAAAGGGTCGGCCATGGGCCCATCGAGCAGTGGGTTTAAACCTATGGTACTCATAATGCCCCCTTTTTCCCGACCGAATTTCAGGTTTTTCTAATCGGGGAAAACACCGTAGTATTAATGTTGAATGGGAGAGTTGAATGTAAGAAGGTAGTGCTGTAATTCAAAGCGAGTGGGAAATGCATGCTTCCCAGGACATATGGGGCGCATCTTGTTCCGACGACACATTTAATGCAACCACAGAGTGTACTTATAACTTCAAAAGAACCAAAAGTTCTCATACCAATTGTTGTGCCAATACACCAAATAATGCAATAAGTAGAATAACTAAGGATATAAAAGAAAGAGAATACAAATAAATTTAACGAGGTTCGCATAATGTCTGTTCAAAGCAATGAACAACTTCCACTAATAATAAAGTTAGTAATTACAAACCGAGGGCCACAAATCAAATTCCTAAGAAATTGAAGCAAAGTAAATACCCAAGCAATCAATACTACAAATACTCAAAGTAGAGAGGGGGAAAGGTGTAAAGATTACAAAGTATCAAATGCCCTTTTATAGGCTAGCTAAGGGTTGGAAGCAAATCTCACTTTTAATCGATGTGGGATTGCGAGACAAAACATAACAATTCCTTTAGAGAGATCAATCTAGATCGCTTGATGATAAGGCAACTGCTTTCACATTTCCTTTGATTTGACATTGCTTTTAAATAATATGCAAGGTGGATGTATATATATATATTATTCTTTCAAAGAGTTTTTATTTTTATTTAAAATTTTATCTATTCACTTTGCATATTGGTGTTATAGTACCCGTTTTTACTGTGATTCTTAAAAGAGTTAATTTATACACTATGGTCTCTATTGTTGTGTTGTCTCAATACAACGTTATGGTTTTCGTCTTCTTCTTGCCGTGTATATTTGTGTGCAGGCTATCTCGCATCAGACAAAACATATCCAATCGTAGACAACAAATCAAAATCAATGGTCATCAATATGCTGGCGTAACTAGAATCAGATACTCTAGTCACAATAGTAATATCAAATATGTAGGCTTAACTATCTATCAGTTAATGAATCGATTATTGATGTATTCAGTTTAAATAAAAAAGTATTCGAGCCATCATGCTGGGTGGGTTTCTTGGTGAAATTTTTTTTTATGTATTATGCATTAATGTTTATTTTTTATATCGCCTGTATTAACGAAGAAAGTTAAAAATAATAAATTTTTGGAAAAAAATTTAAATACCAATATATTCTCTCCATCTCTGATGTTTCCTAACTATATATTAACTTATAAAGTAATTAAAACGAGAATTGGTTAAAGGGGATAAAAACAAAAGTTATTTGCAAAACTAATCCCTTACTTTTATAACCTTAAAATATCCCTACTTTAGACAAAATTGCCCCTTAATGTGTTAAAATCCAAAATAATATTGCAAATCTAACCCATTTCTATACATGTTGACTTAACCATTGTTAAGTTGCTAGCATTTGAAATCTTTAAGGTGTCAAGTCTAAGTTTCTAATCCCTTTATATTGCAAAAATATTTCCAAATCTAACTCCCTTTCTATACATGTTGGACGGAACCATCGTTAAGTTAACATTTGAACAAACGTGAAGGGTGTCAAGTCTAGGTTTCTAACACAAATGTTTGATTTAACCAACGTTAAGTTACATTTGAACAAACTTGAAGGGGGTTAAATCTAGGTTTGTAACACGTACAATAGCTATTTAGTTTGGACTTAATCCATCGTTGTTATATTTGAACAAAACTTGAAGGGGTTGTTCAGGTTTGTATGGTGGTTAGAGCGTAGATTTGCTCGAATGCTATAGAAATATCCTTCCTTTTGGGTTTTAAGAAAAGGGTTAGGATTTCACTTGTCCCTAAACTAAGCACCCTTACAAAAATCTCTAAAACTAGTCAAACCTCCCCCTTTCCCGGGAAGGCCCAATCGTTCATCCTGGGTTATTCTCTAACCCGCTTCACTATAAACGAGGGATACAATTTTTGATCATTCTACTTGAAATCACCCCTTCCATTGTTCTTCCCCAGATCTTGATTTTCTTTTTCAATAAAATGATTTCTTTCATATCGATATGGGTTTTTCTTTGTTTTGTTTTTCTTTTTTTTTCGTGTTGTTGTCATCGAATTCGGCGTAGTGTTTGTCATTTGGCCACATGGGCGCGCTTTCTGTCATCATGGTCAGGTTTTCCATGGGTTTTCGTATTGGTGTTTCAAATGGAAAAGTTTTGATCCAATAGGGCCATCATATCAAATCCTATTCGTCAGTATATAGTAGATCTGGAATCTTAGGTATTCTAGGCATTTTTGGATTATCAAAAGTGTAGGTATTGTTCGCTTCTATTAACTCGATAATGCACCATCCTCTAAAGGTTTTAACACTTTTGATTATGTTTCTTCGGATGTAATGGAGCTTGAATAAATTTCTATCTTTTCACAGTAAAAAATAAAAAATAAATAAAATTAGTCATTGCTGCTCATCATGACTAGCTCATGTGGTAGAACGCTCAACGTAAAAAGGTAGGGCATAGAGAGGGGAGAGGTCTCAGGTTCGAGTTCCAATAAGGACAGTTTATTACATTGTAACTAAAGTGTTTGGCTATAAAAATAAAATAAAATTAAAAGTAAAATAAAGAAATATATGTATATATATATATATATATATATATATATATATATATATATATATATATATATATATATATTATATATATATATATATATATATATATATATATATATATATATATATGGAGAGACCACGTGCACATAGTTAAAAAGACTTGCATATTCTAGCAAATACTCACCAAAACTTAATTCATTTGCAGAAAAACAACGGGCTTTAAAGTCAATGCCCTTTTCCTCACATTTATTCATTACAATAACAAATACCAATAATAGGTACCCAATGAATCAACTAAGAATCAAGCTAATTCTACTTTGTTGAAATCATCAAATCCACACAATTATGTAGTTACGATCTTTTTTATATTTTAGTATTAATTTGTGTAGCACCAAGAAATTCCGCATGAAGGTGGGGCGTGATCATAACTTAAAGGAGCGCCTTAGGCATGTCAGGAGACTTATCCTCCTGGTCATGTCTACTGACAATTTGATGGTGTAGCCATGAAAATCCCGAAGCACCGAGCAATTGTCAAGTGTAACATCCAGAAGGCCATATTGATTCTTGGGCAAGATCTTCTACGAGAACCAAAATGGGATTAACCTGCAATCTTGGCCAAAACATCACCGCTGTATTGACTTGTCAAAACCTCTCCGGGCTCGAAACTCTTTAGGGTTAGACCAAACAACAGGATCTCGATGCATCTTCCATGCATTGACTAGTAAGCGAGTGCCTTTGGGAATGTAATACCCACCAATACAACAATCTTCAATTGCCTCGTACAACAGGAGCTGGACCAGAGTAGCCTCAAGGTTTCTTAATAGCTTTTAAGGTAAACTAGGTTCGATATTCGATTGTTCCACCCATTTGTCTCTAACAATCCTTTATTGCCTAGTTTTTTGGAGAGCAAGCTCATAACCCGTCTATTGTTCAACAATGCTGACAGGAGCCATGTAAAGGTAATAGAAGTGGTCTCATTGCCCGCCACAATCATGGTCTGTTATTTCAAAATTCAAAAAATAACAAATCAAAAGGTATTAAGAAAGAGAATGCATCACAATAGGACCTCATATATATCCAAAATGAAAAGGCAGTCGAAAAACTGCTGAGGGGGCAAAATCACTAAGACTCTATTTTGAACCCAAAAATTTTAGGGAAAGATAAAATACTAAATAAAATAATGTTCTCACATTTGATTTCACAATGGACAATATAAAATATAATAAAAATTCTTCAACATAGTTTTTATTTTCCTCCAAAGTTTCTTCTTGCACTTTCATCCCTATTTTTCTCTCTTTACTTCTTAGTACTTTTCGAAGTCCAACCAATCCTAAGGCCCACTTTGGAACCCGAAAGTAGTAGGAAAAAGAAATAGAGAGGAAAAGTTGGAAGGAAGTAAATCCTGAGAAAAGAATTCTCTATATCAAAGTCATTTTATTTGTTTCTCATTATGATTAAAGACATGATACTTATATTAAACTCAAATCCTATCGACTTGAACTTTAGGAGAGTTGATCATTTAATATGATATTAGAGCTTAGTCCGACGCCACCTTCAACAATTTATTCCCCATTTGTTTTTGTGAAAGTTCTTGAAGGACTATATTTAGTTTGTTTGACGCAAGTGAGATGGAGCCTAAGAAAATATGTAAAATTTTGAGAAATTCCTTATTGTATTTGATTTTTTAAATTTTACATGGTAAAACCAAACATAGAGAAAATCATATTCCTTGTATTTTTTTCTTTCTTTAGTACTTTTGGTTCCAAATGTAGTTTGCCAGAGTTTTTCTGGTTCATAGAAAGTACTAATTATGAGAAAAAAATGCTAAATAAAATCATTTATCACATTGGGATGTCTTAATGTAAAATGTCATTAAAATCAAATATACATAAAATTATTTAGAAACTATTAATTAACAATTTTTATAGAATAACAAACAGAAAATAGATAAATTAAGTTTGAAGTATTAGATGCAAAATAATAATAGATTTAATTTTTAATTTTCATTCATTTTTCTTTCCTTCTACTTTTCATCTCTACTTTTTCCCCTTACATCTTTTCATATTTTTTTTTTGAGAACCAAACATATCCTAAATTAATATCAGAGGGCTAAAATAAAAGCATAAATCGCTCTCATGGTTAAATGATAATTAGTTTTTACTTTTGAATTTAAGTATTTGTGAATTTTTTTTTTCCTAAAAATTTGAGGGAGGCAAAAATACTCTAAAATTTCAGGGCGTTTGCCCCAAGCCTAAAGTAGATCCGTTGGTATGCAAATGCATAATAGATAAGTGGAATTTCATTAATTCAGAAAAAATTTGGAATATATTACTGAATTAGTTGGTAGTTTGCTTGATTATATTGTCAATTACTACATCATTGAAGATCCGGGGTTGGGCTCACTAATTAAGTCAAAGAAGTTCACAAGCCTTTCTGTTCTTTAACTCACTATAATAGACATTAAGGAAAAATAGAGTATAAGGAACACAAATTTATGTGAAAACCTTAAAAAAATAAAAACTACAAGTGTAAAAACAGACGAGAAATAAATTATGAGTATAAATTAATTGAGTGTTGTGGTTATTGAGAAAAATAATCACAAAACCCTAACATACCACACAATACCTTTCAAAATATCACAAACCCTAAAAATACATGTATTTATTTACAGGCATCCCAAAACGAAACGGCTATGTCCCTCTACCAAGATTAGTTGTGGGCCACTTGTCTGGGTCTATCAACCTAACCCTTAATCAATAAAACCCCATAAAAAATATTCATGATATTGCATCCAGAAACTTCTGGGTAAAATATAACCTAACTGTAACAATATTTCCTTGTTGGTTCAGCTTTAAAAAGCCTGCTTTTCATAGAGAACGAGTTTTACACCGCAGGCATTTAATCTTTTCGAGATTCATTTAGATTAAAAATTTCGCCTGGAGAAAACGTAACTCACAAATAAAATCACTATCTAAAGCGAAACTGCTTCCTCATATGAGAACGAGCTTTTTATAGCTGAACCCTTCCTTGTTTCAGTGTTTCCGCGTTCTGCAGAATTAATTCATGGACTTAAATTTGATTTATGCATGGGCTGCAGTTCATGCCCCATAACAACTAATCATTGGTGAATCAACCTAGAAATTTGATTAATGCATTTATACCAAATATCTGGCGACAGAACATGGTGATGTCACTCAACTCTCACTCCGAATTATGATTCATGATAATCAAGAAGGTGTCAGGTAAATATAGATAAAAGCAAAAAATATACCAGTAATTGTCGCTCTTGATTATAGCTCCGGCGCGAGTAGCCAAACGGGAAGCATCTGACTTGTTACATGATGCCCGGTGAAATCCCGCCTCCTGCTGGCCCCACTTTCAAGCCCCCCTTTATGTTCTTCAACCCAACTTTTATAATTGATTCCAATTCCTTGAAACAAAGTTTAGTCGACAAACACCTTTCAAATCTAGCAGCCATCTAAGAAATGGGATCACGTCTGACGCCACAGTAGCCCCAAGTAGAAGCATGAGTTTCCTAATTGCTTATGTAGCAGACCTTCCTACCACCCCATTGACAACGTTGTTGTCATCTCTTCCCAGAAATCATCCTCAGAACTACATCCACAATGTCAAATGTTCCAGAACCATTTACTCATCACCACCATTTGTGGATTCACCCAGTTGTTATCTTTGCCAAGAATGTAACAAATCTTTATCCCAAAGATCCAATTCGAGACCTGCAAATGGGTGAAGCCAGTGAGGCGAGCCGTGGAGAGAAGCCTGGTAGCATGGACAGCTGCATCTCACGCCAAAGAGGTCCTCGTAAGGAGCAAGGGCGACATAAGATAGTTGTGTGCCAAAGGATCTTGGCTGCTGCAGAAGGCGTGAGGCCAAAACTTTATCAAGCGGTAGTGAAGCATTCTTTAACAGCCTCATGATTAACACAGTTGGGAATGTAAACATTCCAAGCCGGGATCACAAAACACAGGGCCAAGCTTGCCGGCCATGGCGGCAAGGGTTCGGAAAACTGGACTTTACCTTGTAATAGGTGCAGGTGACCGATAACCGGCCAGGCGCCTGAGGGCTCTGGCAGGGACATGCCCTTTCTATTGTGAGTAAGAGCCTTACCTCTCCGGTTATTATATTTATACCAGATCACCAACCCAAAAAGAAGGCCTGATATTTCTAGAAAATGAAAAGGCAAATCCATGTGGAAGTACTAGAAAAGATTGGAGAAGGGGTACTGCTCAAGTTCAGATTCACTACCACATATTTATACAAAGATTTCCATTAAAGATTCAGTGTTTAAATCCCAACATGGCGGCCGCCACCAATTAGGGTAATTTTCTTTGGTCAGCATTATTATACTCGTATCACATCAACAATAATGTTTGGAAGGTAGGCGGCACTCAAATCATAAAAAGATTTTTAGTCATGCGATGCCCGTATTTTTAAAAAGGGTAAAAAAAATTACCAAGGTATATTGGTAATTCATTAAGGAACCCTAGGTATAAAAAAATAAAATATGTTATTAATCTTTTGTTCCTTGTTTCTTCATGTAGGCCTTCTTGATCGTGAGTAATCCAAGAACTAGGTTTGAAGAATGGTTTTCAATGCAGAGAGTTTTCAGATTTCCATTATATTTGAAAGAAAATAATGTTATTGGCCAATACAATCGCCGTTTCTTCTCTAAAATAGTTCTCTTGTTTGTAAAAATTTCGAAAAAATTTAGGATGTCAGATCTAAAATTGAAGAAGTCAATCGAAAGTAAGATATTTCTTATTTTATTTTTTCTAGTTTTTTTTATGCATGTAGATTCTTTAATTTTCTTCAAGTTTATACTTAACCTTGAATAGTTGGATTCGAATAACACTTCTTTAAAAATAAAATAAAATAATGATTGATAGTGTCGTATCGAATTTGCTTACATGAGAACTCAAAAAGTAAAGAAAAAATGATAGGAAACTTCCATATGCTATGAGATAGTGAATGGAAAATAAAAAGAAAAAGAAATGTGTGAGCCGTAGGTTATGATTGTAAATGATTTATTCAGAATAAAAAAAAAACAGGACTAATTTACTAAAATAGAAGTAGGGGGACCATATTAAACAAAAAAGAAGAGAAAAATAAGTAGGAATTGTGGAGCTAAACCATAGAGTGTGGCAAGTAGGTTGAAAAGTCAAAATGAAATCTTGAAGTACATTTTGATTTATATTGAAAATGCATAAAGGAGTCTGTAGTAAAAGCCAAAAGAATTTACTATGGTTAATATAATTAAATATAAAAAATTATGCCAAATTTTTTTTATGTGCACTTAGCAAACTTATGTATAAACTATGCTTAAGAAATCTAGATAATGATGGATGTTGGAAAAAATGTTTCAAGATATTCCATTTTAGTTTTAGAAAAGAAAATAAATATTTGATGATAAATTCCTTAGAAAATAATAATAACAAATATGATACATCGCTTAGTTAAAATTTTATAAATATATGCATTCGACATGACATATTTTTCTATATAAGTAGATCGGGATATTTGCAAAATTTGAGATTTTATTTAGATAATATTGTAATTAAGGAGAAATATTGAAGAATAACATGATACAAACATACTAATAATAATTATTTTTAATAGAGTAATGATTTGATTACATCATAAAAATAAATATTTGAAATCATATTCATATGAAATTTTAACTTTATAAAAGTTTTGAAACCATTAATTAAATTATTAATTGTTAAGTTGTTTAAAAAATATTATTAGATTAATAATATTGCATTATGAAATTGTTAGATTTCTCAAACCCAATAATTTTAGGCAAAAATGAATGATGATATGCCTTCTTTTGTATAAAGTGTAAATAGTTCATCAGATTTTCATATTAGCTATTCAAATATTTTTAAGTGCTCAGTTTGAGTAAGTGGATATTAATGCAAATTCTAAGGAGAATTATTTGTTTTACATCAATTTGATGATGAAAAAGTTTTGAATCTAAATTATATATCATTTTGGCTTATGAAAAGTTTTTTTTATTTTTATCTATTTGATTATACATGATCAAATAGTGATTTTGTATTACCTTTGGAAATTTGTTTACATGATTTAAAAGTGTGAAATGTGATGTTTTGTGATTTTGAATTTTTCAAATGAAATATTTGACTAAATAGTTTAGCTCCTAATAATGGGGAAACAATAGTTAATACAATTTTGATCTTTAGAACAGAATAATGAAGGATTCACATCTAGTGCGAATGTAATTGACGGAACCAGTTTCTGTATGGTTTATGTTAGAGGTCACTAGTACTAGTAGTGTTTGGTTCCGCTAACCTTTAAAAGCGAATAATTCTCCACAGTGCAAACACCCATTTGAAAGTCCAACAGGTCGTACCATTTGATATTCACGATTAAAGGAAAATATATATGAAATGTATTTGATTTGTGACTTTGATATGAGGCGCTTGATTCGAAGCTTAAATATGAAATTGTTTGGATTATATTTGATATGAAACTTGATCTACATAGAAATTGTATTAGTATTTTTATTAGGCTTTAAGCTCGCTCCAATTGCTAATACTTTTAGTACTTTAGTTTATGCAAGGAGTGACGGCTATGTAGGTATTCGTCATCATTAGGATTTGATTAAAATTTTATGTTGGATTTTGTTGAACTAATAAGTTCATATTTATGTGGATTGTTCGATTTTGGAAGTTAATTGAGAAAGTCACTTGAATAATATTATTTCATTTTTATTAGTTCGAAGTTGGAATTTTGGAGATTCTAAACAGCTCTACTTAAGATTCGTATTTGAGATTTTGAGATTTAGAAATAATAATTTTTTTTTGTTGGCATGAAATTTTGAATGTGGAGAATTGATGAATTTAGAAAGTTACGTGACATTTCCGAATATGTCTTTAAAAGGACAACTAGTTACAAAAGAATGGTTTCACAGGTCGCTTCACGCCGAGCCTTTGAGCTTGAGGTGTGAATTTGATAGTCATGCCCCTAGGACGGCTTCGGACGGATGCAGGGTATCGTGAGCCATCTTCGACTTGGATGTATTATATTATGTTTGGCCGCGTAAGGGTGTTTATCTATTTGACCCCATAATCCCATGGGATACAACAAGGACATTGTACATGTCCATGAGGTTGTTTTTATATTTTCACATCGGATAGGAGAAACTTCCTCTAGCACTATATAAGTATGAGCTTCTATCTATCTAGTAGAAGGCTTTAAAGCCGTGAGGGCCTTTAAGACCCAAAGTAAAAATATCTATATGGTTCAGCTTATATTGTTACAATTAGAGGCTAATTTGGTTAATTGTCAAGTTTATCTAGTGATTCTCACGTTGAATATATATTATTTAGGTTATTGTCTCCATCTTATATTTTATTATTATTTGTTTGAACATTTTTAAGTAGTAGTTGGTCAAATCCTCCGTTATATATAAAATAATCGGATCAATGACGAAATTTATCCAAGATGAAGACAGCTAACCACTCAAAGCGACTAAAGATGAAGATGAAAAGACTTCGCATGGAAATACGACAATGACGAAATTTATCCAAGATGAAGACAGCTAACCACTCAAAGCGACTAAAGATGCAGATGAAAAGACTTCGCATGGAAATACGATACAGAGATTATAAATACCAAGAAGGATTCTACTCTTGATTAATTGGATTCATCACAGAGGAAGTCTTGAGGGTTGTTCGCTACCATCTACGAGTACAAATAAGAAAAAAAAAATGAAAACAAGAAGGGTTATAAGAATTTCTGTATCTGTTAAAATACCAATGAAAGATGTTGATAATATTATGATTTCACTTTAAGAAATGGTATATAAAAGTAATACTTTATCATATTTGATGGTAATCGCATATCTATCCATAAGGAATATGAATTTTATATGTATGGATTCATTATCAAGTTTCATCAAATATGATTTTCTATCATTCGATTATGATATATTTAGTTTGATTATGATATCCATTTGTATGGATAGCGGGCATTTGCCTCAACCTTGCCAATTTCCACCTCAAGTCCACTTTAATTAAAAAGTAAAAGATGACTTTCGGCATTTTGCAGTCACCCTCAAAACTTACATGAAAACAAATGGGCTTTCAACCCCAATGCTCCATGCCCTAACATTTATTCATTACCATAACATATACCCATAATAGACAAACTGGATGAATCAACTTAGAATCAAAACCATTGCCCGGCTCACTCGGTTGAATCATCGATCCACGAATTATGAACTCGGTCTTTATTTTTAAGTATTAATATATGCGGTAACTACTTCAAAGTTCCGCACGAAGGCTCGAGGATGAATCCTCTAGGAGAGTGGCCTTTTTTTGTGCATGCTTAGGTTTATCCTTCACAATCACTGATATCCGATGATGGTGATATGTCAATCCTTGAAGCACCCAGCAACTTGTCGGCAAACATTTGTAAAGCCCATATTGATTCCCGACAAGGTCTTCTACCAGAACCAAATGGGATTAGCTAACAATGGTGGCCAAAAACATCAACAATTGCATGTTTGGTCAAAAACCTCTATAGGTGAAACTCTTCAGGATTAGACCAAATAACAAGATCTCGATCCACCTTCTATGCATAGACTAGTAAGTGGGAGCCTTTGGGAATGTGATACCCACCAATACAACAGTCTTCCATTGCGTCTTGTGGTAATAATAGGGAGTTTACTTAGCCAAGGTTTCTTAACATAGGCTTGCAGGGAAACAATGTTTATTATCCGATTGTTCTACCCATGTCTCATCCAACTTTTATGTCTAGCTCTTCCCGAGCATGCTTCATAACTTGTCATTGTTCAACAAATGCAGATAAGAGCCATGTGAGGGTAGAAGCAAGTTTCCAAAGTCGCCCAAGATCATGTACTTATAGGTTTAAATTTCAAAATAATTAAATATAGAAGGTTTTAGAAGAGAGGATAAATAAAAAGAAAGATCCCATATATAAACAAAGGATCCATCCATATGCACAATATACAGCCAAAATAGATATTTAGATATAAAAAGACATACCGAACCTGTGGCCAATAGTTCCCACGAAAGAATGAACATGGAAGCTGCCTCCCGAGCTGGGTTAGCATGACGTCGATGAAGTCCTTACATATTCTCGGGCCTCACTATCAGCCTCCCTTTATGTTCCTTCAACCCAACTCTCATCCAGTCTTAACTTTTTGTCTTTCCTAGAGGAAAATGGCCTTGTAAAT
Organism: Tetrastigma voinierianum; assembly: GCA_016808115.1. Classification (NCBI taxonomy): domain Eukaryota; kingdom Viridiplantae; phylum Streptophyta; class Magnoliopsida; order Vitales; family Vitaceae; genus Tetrastigma; species Tetrastigma voinierianum. The sequence continues at coordinate 220,072 of JAEQBH010002922.1, read as the reverse complement.
CCAACCATTCAAGAAATGGGGATAAAAGTCCGATGCCACAAAGGGTCCCATCTAGATTTGAGCTTCTTGATTGCTGTTGTAGTAGATCTCTCTTTGTCATCCATGGACGAGGTTGTTCAATAATCTCTTCCCTGTAACCATCCTCAGGATTACATTGAAGTTCAAATGTTAAAACCATTCACACATGCATCGCCACCTTTTTGTAAGTACCATGGTTTTTGAACCCTCTATTTTATGGGCCTATGGCCCGCGATATGAAGCAGCTTGAGCCCACCTTTCATATTAAAACTAGTAGGCACTTCCTAGACGGGAAATCCGGAGGCCCGTCTATGAAAGTCATGGTATCCTCCAGAGGCCAGCCTCAAGGCAGCCCATCTAGAGTTCCAAGTCCCTCGGCTAGCTGTCCTCCTGCTTATGGAAAGTTCGCTATGGACGAATGGATAAAGGCGGGAAATAGGCAAAAGGTATTTATCCACGAATTTCCTAGTTTCCAAATCTCTTACTTCTTAGAAGATTAATCCTTGATAAGGAAGAATTAGTCTTTGATAAGGAAAGAGAGATTTTGTTCCTAAAAAAGGAGATTCTTTGAGGAGAAAAAATGAGAGGGATTCGTGAACCACTCTCTATAAATAAGGAGGATCCCCACGATGAGAAGGTATGCAACCCCAACTGTGCAAACCTTCTTCTTCTACCTCTCTCAGATTTTTTCCGACTTACCGCCGGAGAGGCGACACCACCATCACGGACAACTTTTTGCAAGTTTACATCGGCGACCACTGACATGCCGAGGAGGTTAGGCGATCAAGGTAACAAATAATTGGTCTCATATGGGAACCGAATAGAAAGTCTTTGCTGATGCTTCAAGAGCTTGGCTTCAACTGGCCGTCGCAGCCCTTCATCACTTGTAGCCTGGTCGATTCCCCATTCTACGTCTAATTCGCTCGGGACAGTCATGATAAGGAGCATTCCAATGAACCAATCACCAGAAGATCAATTCCTCCATTAGCATCAGGACATGAAAAGAAAGCAAGAGGAACAAGCAAGATAGATTTAAGGAGTTGCAAGGTCAAGCCGAAGTGCTTTCGCTAACATGAGAATGACCATTTGTGGGCCTAGATTAACAAAAGTCGCGATCTTAGAAAAGACGTGCGAGATAGCGGCCACGATGCACAACATATCCCCCACAATAAAGGGAAGGGGCCCGTTTCGTGACGCCAAGACTTCATGACGAAGAGTCGTCCTTAGGCAAACCCCCATCCCTAAATCTCTCGCTTGCAAAGAATAACTGGAAATCACAGATTGACGCTAAGAGGCCTCACTTCACCCTACCTTAAGTGATGTTGTTGGGCCGGTGCATCCCGCAGGCAAGGAGAGAGGTAGGTGAAGGCATCGCCTTGGTTAAGCCCTCCCGGGAAACCCGTCGGTATTGCCCCCGTGCATCGCGCACACCAGCGCCGCTAACATCCTCCCTTTCTGCACAAGGCCATCATTCTATGTATCGACGCACTTAATTCGAGACCTGATGACATGCTCTCTCTACTCCTAAGGCAACACATCCTTGACTACGAGCCCCCTCGTGGGTTTGTCATTCCAGCTTTCACCAAGTTCAATGGCTTGGCTGACCCCTACGACCATATCCTCCATTATACCGTGTGATGATGTTGAATGCCTGTGAATGATCGGTTATGCAAAGTATTCTCGCCACTTAAGTGGGCTAACGCCTAGTCAGCCACAAGCTCCTGCGCTACTCAATAAATTCCTTCAATGAACTATGGCCCGCATTCATATCACATTATCTCTATTTAGTGCGACAGAAGAGAAACATCAGCTCCTTACAAACCATTCTCAAATAGGGGGAAGAGTCAATTCGTGACTTCACAAGAAGGTTCGGGTAAGCCGCCCAGCAGATAGAGTCATATAGCATGGACTAGTCCTCCAAAACTTTAGGAGAAGCTTTAAGCCATCTACTCCTTTCTTCTAGTCACTATCTTTAGACCCACCAACGACGATGGAAGAATTATACGATTCGGCACAGTAATTAACGTCGGAGGATAATATCTGATTACGAGCCATTCGGTCGAAGGAAATAAGTCGCCGAGGAAACAGCCCTCCAAATCCAATGAAGATCATAATAGAGACCGGAAGCAATCCTGTGATCATTCAAAAAAGAAGACGGAGCCCCCGCAGTTTACCGCCCTGAACGTCTCTTATGAAAGGCTATTGCCCATCATTCATGACTTGCCAGAGTTTAAATGGCTTGCTTGGATCCAAACAGATCCCTCCCAAAGGATCAAATCTGTGTGTGATTTATCATAGGGACTATGGGCATGAGACTGACAAGTGCCGAAGCCTAAAATTTATGGTGGCAAATCTTAAGGCGGGACACCTCATTAGATATGTCATGAACCCGACTCAGGGGTGGAATTAGTGGCAAAGCCGCGAATCAGACCACAAATGACGTGGACAAACCACGACAGAACCGTAATCACCATAAACTATATATTGGGCAAATTGTTTGACAACCGCATCAACGGTTTAATAGAAGAATCTCTTAAGAGCTTCAACAATCAAAGCTAGGGTGAATGCTATCCACGCAGAAGGAAGACACGAGGAAACTAAGCCAATGGATGGTCCCATATCCTTTCCTCTTGTCAACTTGAACAGGATAATTATGCCTCACTATGATGCTCTTGTACTCACTCTCTGTATTAACGGTTTTGATGTTCACGTTGCATCGAGTAGATCCTAGCAGCCGTGTAGACTTGTTGCAATTACTCCAAGATTCAAAGGTGATGAAACTCTTTTTCAGAATGCTGAACTTAAACAAAGGATCCTCTGCCTTTAATGGTGCGACTACCATAACACTAGAGATGTCGCCTCCTATGAAGGCCGGCCGTTGACTAAAGGGTTCTATTCTCAATCGCGAAGACTTGGGGGACCTTTATAACACTATAATGGGAGGGCCTGGTCAGACTCAATGAAAGCTTATCCTTCAACCTACCACCAAACATCACCATTTGACAAACGTTAAGCAAAGCAATCTTTAGGTAGTCACTGGTCACACAAGTAAGAAAGCTCAAATTTCATCTACGTAGGAGCAGAAAATGGAGAAGAACCCTGAAAATCCTCCTCTTGAAGATCAGAGCCCCACGTAGCAATCATAGTTCACCGCCCAGATCAGGGTGGAAGAAAGGGATGAGTTGGCTATGGATCCCCTAGAAAAGTAATGCCGATCGCCTGAGGTTCACTTATGCCGCCTTCTTCATCCTAAGGATGAAAAGAATAGTTATGACTCATGCTGTAAAATAACGTAGATGTGTTCGCTTGGAACCACTCAGATATGGTAGGGATTAGCCCAACGGTGGCCACTCACAAGCTAAATATCATCCCCATGGCCACGTTGGTCAGACAGAAGGTGAGGCGTTTTCACCCAGATAGCCATCAAATCATCCAGACGCAGGTAGACAACTTATTGAAAGCAGGCTTCATTAGAGAAGTGAAGTACTCTGAGTGGTTAGCAAATGTGGTGGTAGTTCCAAAGAAAGGAGGAAAGTGGTGAGTATGCATGCGCTTACTGAGACTTCTGATACTGGTAGATAAAGATAGAGTGTATCCCCTACCCGCTGTTACAGCTGTGATTGGTGGTTCGGTAAGATATTATTTGATAGCCATAAGGGCTTGATCGCACTCTCATTCTGACCCTTTAGGGTGGTGAAAATGGTTTTAACTGGTCGATGAACTGGGATATAAACTGCCTGAGAGCTTCTAACCGGTCGGTTAGTTACTAAACCCCCTTTTTGGAGGTAGGAGTCTAGGAATCCATTATTCCTATAGAAATTGGATGCCTTACGCCTGCTGAGGTTCCCGGGAATTGCTATTGCTAAAGCCATCTCTATGACCTAGGATATGGAAGACGAGCTCGAGTAGCTGAAGTGGCGTTTATATATGTATAGCATCTTACCAACAAAGGATGGAAAACTTATACAACATGCATATAAAGCCGCGTGCATTCCGAGCTGGAGACCTAGTCTTGAGAAGGGTCTTTGAAAACACGGATGACCTAACGGTTGGAAAATTCCAACCAAATTGGGAGCGGCCATATGTGATCGTAAGAGTGGGGTTAGCCGAGTCGTACTCATTAAATAAACTAGACAAGGCATTGGTGGCCAGAATGCTATGCACCTTAAAAGGTATTATCAATAGAGTTTTCTTTAAGGGGGTTATCAATAAAATTTCCTTTAGAGTTTTTTCTTCAATCATGGAATATTACCAATCAAGTGTTCTTCTTTAAAGGCATTATTGCCTTCAATTTTGTGAATAACCTCCATTTCAAAATACCAAATCCTAGGTTTCAAGCCCGCTGAAGACTTCTCTAAAAAGACCAGGCATGTGGCTCTAAACCTACTGACACTTTCAAAAGACCAGACTTGTTGCTCTAAGCCTACTGACACTTGCAAAAGAATAGACTTGTGGCTCTAAACTTGCTTGAAGTTTCAAAAGACCAGACTTGTGGCTCTAAACCTGCTAGCACTTTCAAAAGACCAGACTTATGGCTTTAAGCCCAAGCAAGACCTCTCCAAAATACCAAACTCAGGCTCTAAGCCCAAGTGACACTTCAAAAGACAAGCACTTGGTGGCCTCTAAGCCCTGGGTCACACTTTCAAAAGACAAGACTTGTGGCTCTAAACCTTCTGCCACTTTTAAAAGACCAGACTTCAGGGCTCTGCCCCGCCGGCACTTTAAAAGACTGTGACTTCACGGCTTAAGCCCACCGGGCACTTTCAAAAGACTGTAATCCGTGGCTATAAGCTTGCTAGCAGTTTTAGAGAGCCGGCCTCGTGGCTCTCTGAAAGAATAAACTATCCCAGTCGATGTTCGTAAAAAGGATGAGAAATAATAAAGGTTCAATGCATAAGAGTACCAAAAGTTATATTTCATTAAAATGCGCCAATTGGCATTTATGATTACAAAAAATATGTCCTGGTGGCCAAACGGGGTCCCTTACAAAAATTTCAAAAAGAAATAGAAAAGAAAAAAAATGAGGGATTGGAATCAGCTCTGGTCCCCGGCGAAAGCATTCTCCTCATGTTCATTGGCCACCTCGCTCGAGTGCGCCTCGACTACTGTGTCCTCAGTAGACGCTAGGATCGGGGGGCACCTAAGGCTCACAAAGAACTTATGTGGCAACGGGTTAGAGAAGTCGGGCATACCATCTGGAACCTATTGTTGGTCTATACAGAAGTTGTGTTTGAAAATGCAACACTCGTAGCTGTAGGCAAAAATGATCTCTAGGGCCTTCTGGTAATCCTCCTCCATGGCCTCCTTGTCTTTGCCAGCTTGGGAGTAGAGAGTGGATACCTCGTCCTTAGCCTCCCCAATCTCTAGCAGGAGAGACGTTTGCTCAACCTCCAAAGGGCGCCTCAAATTTCGCCCACGGCCTCTTCCGCAATCGCTCTAGCTTCTCAAGAAATACCAGCATCTGACCCTAGCCAGGTCACCCTCTGCCTTTGCCTTTGCGTTACCCTCTATGATTGTAGCAGGCTGGGCAACCTGAGCTTCCTCCTTAGCCTCGTCTCTCTCTTTCTCTGCACCCGAGTCTTCTCCATGCCCTCCTTGGCCTTTCGTTCCCAATGTCTAAACCAGGACTTGGCCTTGCTTAGGGATTCTTCTAGGGCCCGATGCTTGGAAGTGGCAGACCCAACATAAAGCTGCTTATTCTCGGAGTCCTCCAACGTAATCTGAATCTCCCTATGCTAGTGAGCCATGTTCCAAACGGTGGTAACGACCAAAGAGGCATTAGAGGAAATAATAATACAAACCCATGCTCAAACATTAGCTCCGACCATACCAACTCCTGCTTGTCTCATTGAAGTCATGATTGTGGATATGACCTTCGCCTCCACCACACACTGATGGGGACTCCCTTTACTCCATGTAGTTATATGGAAGGCATGGAAGTACCTCAAAACGAGCCACCACCGAAACACGAAGGCTGTGAGGGTAGAGATCTCGCATCTGCTCGACTGGAGAATCCTTCTAATTGAAAGGGTTGCATTTTTTGATGAGCAAGCAGGAAGCTTTCTAATATGGTGTTGGCGTCTCCGCTTGAACGACTCCACCACAAATGCTTGACATACGGTTGGCATCAACTTATCTAGTGGCCTCTGTCCCTCTCGGGCCCGTGAAGTCCAAGACTAGGTGTCTGCATAAGGCTACGGCCACCTCGCTTCTTCTCAAGGCAGGAAGAGCCTTGTTTGCAACCCGTCATCAAGGCAGGCTCCCGCTGGAGCCCCATCCTCCAACGATGCACAAGCCTCCAAGGAGGCACCTCGGGTGTCACCCTCCAAAGCCGGTAAGACACGAACAACTTGTTTTGGAGAATCCATGAAAATCATTATCTGCCGATTCGAACCTCCTCTACCAGACCTGCATCATTTAAAGCGGTCATTGCCTAGACTTCTGAGCTAAGGGTAGTCTCCCCATGAGCTTCCGTGACCTTCGTTTGCACATTTGTACAAAGAACCAGCTTCGCTAGGCTAGACATCTTAACCTCCCTTTCTTCAGTCGACTCGCTAACCATCTGATCCGTCCAGCCCACAAACCCCTCCAATCCCATGCCGACAACCTTAATTTGTTCGGTCTTATTTTTCTTCTTTTTCATCGCCTGGGGGGCAGGTTGTGAATCTCGGCCTACTAAAGGTAATTGGGCAGTGCTTGGGATCTTAAGTGCTGGATAAGGGTAGGTAGTTCACCGAACAAGGGTTTCGAGAGGATTCGCTTACGAAAAGTTCCCAGATAGCTTAAGGAGATCTCAGCGAGACGAAGTGCTCGCTTCTTCACAAGCTCATGGGTAGTAGACGGGGAAGAACATATACTATGTATAAGAAAGGACTAGCGCCTAACCCCTGTAGATTCTTCATAGATAGAAGGAGCTCGTGGTTATGATCCCTCTCTATGATCTCAAGCAATCGGCTGATGCGGTCCAGTCTTGCCTTCTCCACCTAGTTAACCAACCAGCCTCGCCTGCGCCTTCCTACGAATCATCAAGACACTAGAGGCATTTCAATAGAGAAGAACGCTTAGACAAATATGAGCTGCATCAAAAAACTAAAAAAAACTTGGGAATGAGAGGGACTAATTCATATCAAAAGGAAGCCCTTGAGAGCCAGGCGTCACGTGCCACGGGCCCCTAACCAAGACAACCCCTTTTGTCTCCGTTTTAGGAGAGTCTGGGAGCCCGATTACACCAGAAGCCTGGGGACTGTGGTCGACATAACTAAGAGGCCCCCCATCCCAAGCTTCAAAGTGTAAATGAAACAAATCTCCACCAGTGAGATGTCCAGCTGGTAGAGAGAGTTCAACACATTGCAACCCGTCAGAATCTAAAAAACATTCAGGTGTACGAGTGAGGTGCCCTAGAGTAAAGAACCATTTCCACCAATGATGTATGGGAAGTAGTTCACAAACTACTCGGCAAGCAGATGTTATCAGCCTCCCTATAGTCGAGGTAGCCCGCCTTCTAACATCTAAAGACCGACACGATAAGAACTCGGGTCAGACAATCCCGCCCTCTACGCACATAGCAGCACCAGATTGCTCTCAGAGTAGGCACTTCCGGGAGTCCCCTCCGATGCCCAGCCCCGACTACTAGAAACCCTTCATGCAACCTCTACCATTCTACGTGCAAATAAACAAAAAAAAAAAAAGGGGACAAGAAGGCGCCTCGAGTCTAGTCAAGCTAAGAGAACCAAAAACCCTTGAAAGATAAAAGAAATCCTCTCGAGGTTTTAAGTCCCACCTGATAAAACCTAAGAAACACAAATCAAAACCTCCGCTAAATCCCACAGACTACCAAAAAACACCCAAACCAACCAATGATAAAAGAAGGCTCGAAGACGTGAACACTCAACAAAACCAGTCATTGAAGAGCTGGCAGTTCCGATGGCTCCTTTGAAAGGAAAGCCCGCAGTGCCACGTAAAAGGCAAAATCATAAGAGTAAAAACTTGGAGAAAACGTAAAAGAAACTGTTATCAAACCCCTATCTATTTGTAGGGTAGACTAACAGCGCATTAAATGCGCCGTTAGAGTAAAATGCCAGATATATATATATTAGGAGTGTGTCACACGCTTTCTAAAACCTATGATAGCACGCCGCACATTCAACTCTCCACATTCTACATTTAATACTACAATATTTTCCCCAACTCGAAAGCACAAAAATTTCCAGCCTAGGAAAAGAGGATATCAGAAGTACTATGGTTTGAACCCGCTACTCCGATGGCTTAAGACTCTACCGCTTGGTCCCATCCACCCGGCCTCCATGGATATGAAGCGGCTCTCAAGCCCACCATCCACATTAAAAACAGTAGGCACTACCCAGATGGGAACCGGGAGGCCCATCTATGAAAGTCGTATCCTCCTCCTGTGAGGCCGCCCCAGTAGCCTGCCCAGAGTTCCAAGTCCCTGCACCGGGTCAGTCTCCTCCCGCCATGGCAAGTCTTCTGCGGATCGAATGGATAAAAGCGAGAAATACACAAAAGGTATTTATCCACAAAATTCCTAGTTTTCAAATCCCTTACTTAAGATTAATCCTTGATAATAAAGAATTAGTCTTTGATAAGGAAAAAGAGATTTTATTTCTAAGAAAAGGAGATTATTTCCGGAGAAAAAGAAGAGGGATTCGTGAACCACTCTCTATAAATCAAGAGGATCTCCACGATGAGAAGGTATGCAACCCCACCTCAGGCAAACCTCCTTTATTCTAATTCTCTCCGCATTTTTGCTGACTTAATCATCGAAGAGGTGGTCGCCCATCACACGGATTCGCTTTTTGCAGTTTACATTGCGCTACGATGCCTCTGAGGTTAGGCGATGAAAGTAAATAACACTTTGTGGATTCACCCAGCTAGAAGGAAATTAGAAGGAAAATCAATATTGGAGTACTAGAAAAGATTGGCGAATAGTATTGCTCAATTCAAGGTTCAGTACCACATATTTATACAGATTTTCCCTTTAAGCCCCAACATGGCGGCTGCAACCAAAATGGAATGATCTTCTCACTAAGAACATTTTCCTCCCCATGTGTTTATTATTTATTTTCTATTGAATTCTTCACTTTCCATTCAAGAAAATTAACATCAAGCATTTAATTTTTGAATTGCTTAGACCGCACTCTCACATAGCAATTTTCTCCATATAGGAATCGCTTTTTCTCGATGTATGCTTTGATTTTTCAGCATTAAGCATGGATCCATATCCCCTGCAATGGCTCTAGCCAAAGATATTAGGTGTATTTAGTGAGAGTTTGCCAATTCATATTGATTTGGTTTTGTTACAACCAAAATTTCTATGCACAATACAAAATTTCGTAGTTGTGTTTAAGAAGGGGCCAAAAACCCATCTCTATCATTTATCCATTAGTTTTACCTTTTTCACGTAACTCTTGCAAACTACTATCCAAAGCCATGTAAGTTGGATCTTGTCTCAACTATTTATTTTATTATTTCCAATTAATGATTTAAATATAAATGTTGTGTTTGGTACCTAGAAAGTACTAAGAAAAATATTGAGGAAAATAATTTTCTTATATTTCGTTATGTAATGAAAATATTAAAGAAAATCAAATACAATTTAAATTACTAAAAACTTTCATAATTTTAAATTACTCAAAAAATTTAATATAAAAACTATTGTTTTTTTCATTGTCTTAGATCTTTTTGAAGACATAAAAATAATAAAATTAATGAAAATTATTTGCTTCTAAAAAATAATGGAAAATTATAATGCCATTTATTTGTAGAATATATTTATACTTTTTGAAAGAGCATATATTTATTCTTAATTAATATGTTAATATATTTAGGTATATATTTTAAGTTGGCAATTTTATTTGCTTCATTTCAACTCAACACTCTTTTTAGATATTGTTTTCTTTTGATTGAAGATTCAAAGCTTTTATATGATCACTTAGAATAACATATGTAAATATAAAACGCCTTGGAAAAGTGCTTAATTGAATAAGTTGATTTAATATCACATATCTATGATTAGTAGAATTTGATCATCAATCACACTTCATACTAGTCATAATTCATACCTGTCATCGATACGAGCAACCATGACAATTTAAAATAAAGATTCCTTTGTCGCCTAGGTTCTACTATCAAGTAACACAATTGATGACCATGAGTAGAATCAACTATTCATGGAATGGATTTACCAAATTAGAAACATAAGATGATAATGAAAATGCCTCTTTATTGTTGAAATATGAAAATTTTATTATATAGTTTCTTGCTCATGATCTTAGGCAAAAATTAAATCATGTGTTTCAACAACAAAATTCAAAGTTATCATGTTTGTGCACGAAGCCAGAGACCCCGAAGAAATGAACGATAGGACACAAGGTAACCAGAAATTCTAGATCTTGGATGACGACGCGGATCACGCCATTGAATTCGTTTTGTGAAATCTAGGTACACAGTTGAATTTCGTTGAATTCCAGAAGGCCTTAATTTCACGTATTTCGAGCTTAATGGATTAAATGAGGTGGGTGACACATGGCATGAAGGTGCATGCCATGTGGCACCAGAGAGGACACTGGCAACCAAAGGTCAGTCTTGGTTTGGAATTGCATGAGAATTGGCTTTGAGTGGAGGCTATCTAGGTGTCCAAAGGAGATTCATGCATGAGAGATGGCAGTTGGCACTTGGGTATGGGTGATGCTAGGTGTCATGAAGGTGAGAGTGTGTTCTCCATCAAGACACCATCAATTCGCTGAAGAGAAGGGAGCAAAAATCAGGCTGAGGGTTCTCCAAAATTCCTTAATTCAAGAGGAGAGAAAGAAAAGAAAGAAAGAAAAGGAAAGGAGAAAAGAAGGAAGAAAAGGAGAAGAAAGGAAGGAGGAGTTGGTATACACTCCAACAAGGTAGGTTCTTCTTGAAGAATTTGAAGGCAAAAACTCTAGAGGAATCTAGCCTCTCTTCTTATTTCTGTAATGAAAGAAATAGCAAATAAATAGCTTACAGATTTGAGACAATTCTGGAATGTGACAATATCACAGGACAGAATTTCTCTTACAAGGAAAGAGAATTAAACCACCGGGTCCACCTTACTGAATTGGGTAATCATATAGATGGTATATATATTTATCCTTAAAAAACGATTCTAAATCAATTATAATAATGACAAAGACATTGCATTAATTCAGAAAGCAAAAAGAAAAGAGGAAGTAAATATGGAGAGAAACATGCACAGTGCATGAGGCGACGTGGGCTTGATTTTCAACACTCCCTCGCCGCATTGTAGATGCTGATCATTCCAAGTTTTCCGCCGCATCTTCGTGTTGGGTTCGAGCAAGAGCTTTCGTGAGAATGTCACCGTTTACGCTTTGTCGGAGTGAAGTCAATTTTTAAAAAACCCTTCTTCAATCTTCCTTGATAAAGTGTCGATCTATCTCCACGCGGCTAGTTCGATCATGATGAACCGGATTCTTAGCGATACTGATGGCGGCTTGAAGCTGTCGCAAAGATAACATTATGGATGCTTCAACAAACTCAGAATTCTTCCAATGTACCGCTTCAACGGTGATTCCTCGCATACTCAGGCTACAGCACGGAATTCTGCCTCACTGCTACGGGCTACCACTGATTGTTTCTTGCTTCGCCATGTAACCAAATTCCCAAACAAACGAACAATAGCCGGAAGTTGATCTCCGATCGCCTCACCGAACCCGCCTAATCTGCATCTAAAAATCTCAATCTTTCGGTTGTTCTTGGAATAAAAGACCCATTCCCGTAAGTCATTTTGAGGTACCTCAATATTCTCGTCACAAAGAAGCCATGTGTTTTCTATTGATTATCTTAAGTGAATTGACTACCACAACGAGAAGCCGATAACTGGCCTTGTATGAGAAAGATAGATGAGTTTCCACAAGACGCTGATATCTTCCTTATCAACCTGGAGGACTTCCATCACTTTCTTCAAGTTTTACAGTTGAATCCATAGGTGTTTCTGCCGGCTTGCATCCTAGCATCCCCTGCTTCATTTAGTAAGTCCGTAACGTATTTGCATTGTGAGACCGCTTGATACCTTCTTCGACTCCAGCACCTCCATTCCGAGAAAGCACTCGAGGTTTCCAAGGTCCTTGATCTCAAATTCCTTTGTCGCAATTTTGGCAGGTCAATTTTCTTCATGATTGGCTACCAAAATTATGTCAGTCTACATATACAATGATAATGGCCATCTTACCTTTCCTGAAAGTGTTTCACAAACAATGTGTGTGGATCTGGATTGACATTGAACGTAACTGCACTTTCACTACCTTAGTGAACCGTTCAAACAGGCCCCGGGAGATTGCTTGAGACCATAAGGCGACTTTCTTGAGTCCGCAAACCTTTGTTGAAATTCATAGTCTCAAGCTCCAAGAGAATGTCCATGTAAACTCTTCCTCTAAGTCACCATTGAGGAAGGCATTTTTTCACATCAAGTTGGTGAAGCGACCAATCAGATTAGCTTCCATGATAAAAGTACACGAACGCGGTTGAGCTTAAGTAACCGGAGCAAAGCTGGAGAAGTCAATACCATAAGGATTGGGTGAATCCTTTACACCAACCGAGCCTTATACTCGCCCACATTACCATCTCGCCTTGTACTTTACTGCGGAAAATCCACTTACACCCAACTCGGGCTTACTCGGAGGTCATAATTTCCCACGCACTATTCCTTTTTGCCGCCCGAACTTTCATCGACCGCGCCTTCCACTTAGGATACTTGAAAGCTCTCGACATCTGAGAACTTGTATCTCTGAGATGTTAGAAGTGAATGCATCTAAACATAGTGATAGCTTATCATAAGAAATAAAATTTCCAATGGGATGCCGAGCGCATGATCTAACTCCTTTCCTCCAAGCTATGTGCATATTATTAAATATCATTTTCTAACTCCTTCAATCAATAAAGACGATCCGAGTGCTAGGAGCACACACCGAATTTTGTTTGATTAGAACCCTACGCCTCATGGGTTTGGCTTTTCTCGAGAAAGTGCCTTCCTCCACATTTCCCCTCTGGATGTGCTCATTATCCCACAAGTCAACAATGAACTCGGGCTGATTACATGACTCTATAGAAACTTGATTTTTAGTGACAATGAACTCGGGCTGATTACATGACTCTATAGAAACTTGATTTTTAGTGGTGATGGGTGACTCACTCACGACTCAAGGTTCCAAACTGGATATTCCCAGTTGAATTCTCCCTAATATCAATTTCAGACAGAAGGCCTGGGTTTCAAAACGTGGATGATCCATTGAATTGTAGAATTTTCTTGTGACCTGAGAGTAACACTTATACCCTTTTTATTTGCGTAATACCCAAGAAAGATGCACTTGAGGACCTAGGATCAAGTTTACTCATGTTGTTGATCGATATGAACAAAAACAACACCCGAAAATTTTTTTGTGGGACGATGGATGAGACGAAAGGGTCTGAAAGGATTTAAGGAGGTTTGACAAGGTGTTTGGAATTTTAGTACCCTAGACAGCATCCTATTGATGAGGTAGGTCACGAAGGGATGTACCTTTCCCTCGTAATAATTTTGTACATTCGAAAGAACATTAGCGATCTGTACCCACCTCTAACAAATGCCTATTTTTCCTACCTATTCCGCTTGTTGTGGTATCAACATGAACCTAAGTGAACTATCCTTCTTTACTAGGATATTCTCCTAGAATGGAGTCAGCGGGATCCCAAAGATTATCTAATTTTAGAATTTGTATTGAACATCAACTGGTCCAATCATATTTTTAATTTTAGAAAATCAATCTGCTTGACTTTTCTCATGAGGAATACTCCACGTTAATCTAGTGTGATCATTCATGAATGAGACAAACTAATTTAGTACTTCTAAGATATTTTTATTTTCGATTTTAATTCAGATATCGCTATGAATCATTGAGAATGGACTAGACGCGATAAAAATATTGAATGGAAATGAATCGAACTTATTTTGATAACATATTATTTACACCAAAGGATTTTGGATTTTATTAAATAATGAAGGAAATAAATGCTTCGGGACATAACATTAGATTTAATTCCAAGCGATAAGGCCAACATAATTGCACTATCGTTATTTTGGACATGAGACTGAAAAAGAATTAATACCCAATTACTATTTCGAGGTCAGTTTCAGGATCGTGGTGCTCCTTAAGGATGTAGAGTCCGTACATTCCTCAAAGATACACCTGCCTTCCCCCGATCCAAACCTTAAAGAAGGAGGATGAAATAGTAATACACTCTCTTTTCCTTTTTGGTGAGTTTACTAATTGGATAATAGATTACAATCCAAGTGGGAACAAGGAGAATCGAGTCAGAGAAGATCCTCGATAGCACAATTCGAGTCCTTACTCGCACCTTAATGGTAACCATCTGCTATCTCTGATCGCAAATTATTTCGACAATGGCTATATGTACAGAAAATCACAGACTCCCGCCAAGATCAGATGCCCCGAAACCATCCATGTTTTACGTTTACCAACAACAAAGGCTTTAAAGAATTACTCAGAGCCAAGGTTCGAACTTTAACAGAGCCTTACTACAAAGATGCGCCAGACTGTATTGACATAAGAGGAGATAGTAGTTTCAAGCATTCCATTTGCCCTTATTAAAAGCGGCTAGCTTCACCTTGTAAGCATTTGAAACATCTGGCAGCCCATATGATTATTCGCCCTTCTTTTTCTCAAGGGTTGACGTGGCTTCCAACTGGTCAGGTTTTCCATGAATCTTCCAACAAGTTTCTCTGAAAGGTCCCGGCTTCGTAATGATCACACCAAGGTCTTCCTTGATTTTTTACGGTTGTCAAAAGGAGCGACCGGGTAGCCATCGAAGAAGAAAGAGGATGAGTCAGTAGCTATTCCAAACGCCGGACCGTATTAGGGGCATAAATGAAGATGGAGAAGAAGAGACAGGATTAAACCTGCTCTGATACCATGAAGAATTTGAAGGCAAAAACTCTAGAGGAATCTAGCCTCTCTTCTTATTTCTGTAATGAAAGAAATAGCAAATAAATAGCTTACAGATTTGAGACAATTCTGGAATGTGACAATATCACAGGACAGAATTTCTCTTACAAGGAAAGAGAATTAAACCACCGGTCCACCTTGCTGGAATTGGGTAATCATATAGATGGTATATATATTTATCCTAAAACGATTCTAAATCAATTATAATAATGACAGTACATTGCATTAATTCAGGAAAGTTAAAAAAGGAAAAGAGGAATGCTAAATATGGAGAGAAACATGCACAGGCATGAGGCGACGTGGGCTTGATTTTCAACACTTCTCCTACTTGGGACATTCTCACCTAGGTGCCATTCAATGGCCATGGAGCTTAGCCCCAACCTGGGGGCTGGTTCTGCACAGTTTGGGACAAACTGTGGAAGGGTTTTCTGGGCATTTTATGCCAGAAACTGTGTTTTTGTGCAGGTTGAACCTGCTGTATGTTATACATGCTGGAAAATACTATGGATGCTGGATTTTTGTGTACAACTGTTTATTGTTTAGAAAACTGGAAAGAATTTCCAGTTTGCATGTGTCATGTTCTTGTTTAAATAGCATGATGTTTTTAGAGAGAAATGTCGATATAGGCATGCATGTAATCAGGTTGAACCTGCTGGAGGTCACTATGGATGCTGGATTTTATGGGCCACTGTTTTTCTGGTTAGAAAACTGAAAAAAAAAATTCAGTTGCATGTCCTGTCTTGGTTGATAACATGCTGTTTTTGTATGAAAAATGGTTGTGATTGCATGCTGTTTTTCCAAGCTAAAAATCTGGAAAAAAATTCCAGTTTGCATGACTTAGATTCTTGTCTCAATAGCATGTAGTTTTGTTAGAACACTGTTGGAAAATGCAAGCTGTTTTATGGTTAGAAAACTAGAAAGAAAATCGCTTTGGAGCAGGTTGAACCTGCTGGAAAATGTGTATGGTGCTGATCTTTGGGCCACTATTTTTCTGTTGGAAATCTAAAATAAATAATTATTTAGTTTGCATGATTTATTTTCCTTGCTGAAAAGCATGCAGTTTGTGAGGATGATATGGATGCATGCATGCATGCAATAAAAATATCATGCAGTAGCTTTGCATCTCAGGTGCATGGGACACAGTATATTGGGTGGTGCACAAAGATGAATAAATCGCTTTTAAGGTTGTCCACCACATTTTATCAGAGTCTATCTAAATAAAATATATCGGAGGGTAGTCCATAGTATTATCGGAGTATGTCCAAATAAAATATATTTGAGGTGGAGTAGTCCACAAGATTATCTGAGTCCATCCAAATAAAAAAATAAAAAAAATAAAAATAAATAAATATATATATATATATATATATATATATATATATATATATATATATATATATATATATATATATATATATATATATATATATATCTGAGGGTGGTCCAACATTTTATCTATCTATTCAAACTAACCTTTACGAGAGCTAAAACAAAATCTTTTGTTTTAGAAATGATTTTATTATACATGGAAAAATGCATGTGTGAGGAAATCGGTGAGGACACAAGGCATGAGATTTGGCATATGACATTCATAGATTTTCCTCAGATATTTTTTGTAAATGTATGTGAAATTGGTCAGGAACATGGCATTGCATGCACTTAGCGGGAGTAGCCTCGTAGGAAAATACCTTTCTTCGCTGAGCGTTTGCTCACCCCGCTGTGGAAAACTAAATATTTTTCGTACCGGTGTACATCAAGTAATGAGGCTCACACGGTCTCCCACCGTGAAGCAAAGGCTAGAAATGCCTTGTTTGTAATTGTGGTTTGCGGTTGGAACCCATGTATTTTTTATTTTTGTAGTATGTGATCAAAATGTATTATTTTATGTAGTTGCAAAAAAATAATAATAATAATAAGAATAATACATTTTGGCGAGTTTTACGGGTTTCCTCCTAGGGGTCCATGTATGAAAAAAAAAAAGAAGACTCATTTTATGTTATTATATGCAGCGTGGGACTGCAAGGAAAAAATGAAAAAAAAAAAAAAAAAAAGACCCCCCGGGTTTTGGGGTGCTCGCTGGTAGACCAAGATGGATGACAAGTCTTACCATATCCACTTTGATACAATTTGTATATAATATTTTTAAGATTAGGAGATGGCTATTCACTCGTGAAACAAATAAGGAAGACTAGAGGGTGATATCAGGCAAAACCAAATCTGGTGAAGATCGGATCATATTTGATGAGTTTTCTATGGGACGAAGATATTTGCATTTTGAAGAATATGGAATGAAATCAAAATCTTCATTGTCATGTTGGGACAGATTAGGAAACATGTAGATCTAAAAATATCATAAGGATCCCTGAGGATATTAATAAGGGACACATTTTTCGAAGCAAATACACACAATGAAAATGTAGAAGAAGAATAAGGTGGGTGTGTGGGTGGTTGAATACCTATTGGTGCAGTATCGCTTCAACTCTTCCAATGTCAGTTTATATGCATCTAAATAATGATGTTTTTGGGCTCATGAGTCTAGATTGTTGTTTGGGAATGAGAGATCTCATTTTATTTCCGTTGTAAGAGAATCAGTGATGAATGTGTTAGAGAAAGGGAAGCCTTGTCTCATATAAAAACTATTGTTGTAACTCCGATTGAAAAATAGTGAAATCCTTACATATAGGCTCAGCTATGTGAACGTAGGCTTGACCAAAGGACAACCAACTTCTTGTGTTGTGTGCATATATGTTGATTTATTCTGGTGCCTTTATTTTTGATAAAGTCACACTACTTTTACAGATGGTCCATAACTTGGTCAAACATAGCCTATGTCAATTGGTAGAACATCTTCCATAACAAGTAGATTTCCTTTCAAATGTAATAACAATTACACTATTGCCCTAGGGTACATCACTAGCAAGTTCTACCTCAACCGTGGTCAATGGGGGAGTCATCCTCTTTGATCCTCCTTAATTCTCCATCATGAGACCCATCTAGACTTAGTCTCTCTTTTCAGACTAGCTAGACAAAACTATTTTAGATTAGGATTTATTTCTTTCTAGAATATTATTGTTATTATTATTACATTTATTTTTGTTTAACCTCTGTGAGAAGTTGTTTTGCCTAATGCCTTTTGCAGACTTAGCTACTTTGAGCACATGCCTTAGTGGAATTCTTAAGAATCACATGATTCTTAGTGAATCACATGACTTTTCAAGCAAAGAATCATATATTTCTTTCATCATGACTTCGCAAAGAATCATATAGCTTCTTTCTCATGGTGCCCCATGGCATATCCGAATCACAAGATGGTTACAATCGCTACTGAAGAATCACATGGCCTTGAAGAAGTTCAAAATAAAGCACCCTTCTTATGCACATGTATATACTAAAATGATGAAATTTTATGGCACCATCTATCTAAATGAAATATTGATATTATTTATATATGTTATATTTGAGATAAAACAACTGCAAGTAGAATAAACAATGAGCTGTTAACTAATGCTCTTGCAAAAATAAAAATGATTTCTGAAAGAAGCCCAGAACTGATATCCGGCCCTCGAACTCATTTCTTTCAAAGCCCGACTTTCGAGGTGTCGACTGCTTAGAATTTAGTTTTCTGCAAGTTTTAGGTTCAAAAATTATTAAAATCCTGAATTAGTCCCTGTGCAGAATCTGAGCACTGTAATCACAGCTCAATCTTTGCCCAACCATCATCACAAATTTACAGCAGGGGTAGAATAAACATAACTATTAAATAAATTCATCAAATTGAAGCCTGACGCCTCTTCATGCAGCCTGGGCTGTAGAACGGAAATCACCCAAGAATCACCACAGCAGAGAACCCAGACTACATGAGTACCTACTAGAGACAGAACACAAATAAGGGATCGGGCGATGCGACTGACGCGACACTTCTACGCACCAATTCGGCCAAGCAAGATCAAAAGCCACTCACCACTCTGAGCCGCACGCATGGCATGTAAGGTCACGAGCCTTTCTTCCTCCCATAGTTTTGTGTTTGATTGGCGGAATTATGCATGTGTTTCGGGCAGAAGATCATGGTTTTTATAATCCGAATTGCATGATCAGGCATTCATTCACTATTGCGCTGAATCGCATTCTCTTATCATGAGCCAGTGGTGACACTGCAGATAATACAAAGGAAGCTAAACAACGCAAGGAAAGACCCTGTAAGAGAAGAAATGAGAAGGAAAGGTAGAGCACCCACACAACGGCGACACTCCACGCCTGCCAGATCTCTCAGATGAGATGAGGTCCACGTCATGAAGAACCAAGAAGGTAGAATTGGCAGCCTCGGCAGCATATTATGAAGCAGGTTTTCTTTAGAATCAGAGAATTAAATGGTCGAATTTATAGTTAATATGTGGGCCCTGTTCCTAGACATGTATGGAGAATCCTTGAGGTATTAAAGGGGGATGCAGAGAAGAACAAAAACGAACAAAGGAAGATCAATGGAGATGATTCTAGAGATCACAAGACGACTTTCCGTAGTTCTTCCCCGATTCAAATATAAAATCTTTCGGCCTCAGATTAATACTGCCAGGAACTGGTCTTTCTCTCTAGGGTTTTATCAACCTGAATAACTTAATATGATTAATGTATTAAATGTACTTATTTGACATTGATACATCCAGATGGCTGCTTACTCGTGATTAATTCACATGTTATCATTCGCCTATTCGGGCAATGCTGTCAGCAGATTCAGATCAGAAGATGATTCATAGTATATGGACAAAAAGCAAACACTAGTCAATCGAGAACAGATATCCCGGTTCCAAGTAAAGATTAGTGGCAGAACATTTACGTATATCTGAAAGTCAAGGGGTCACAGGTGGGATGCACACACCCCAATCGATAGGCAGATATATCTCGAGAAAGAGAATATAATGTGTGGCAATGACGAAATCAACATAAATCATATGAAACAATTAAAATAAACATGCTATCTAGGTTAAAAACTAATAGGGTGTGGTAGGTGTATATGGGTAAACCTCTAGTTTTCTCATCAATAAGCCAAATAAATATTCAATATTAGGTTTTCCTTAGATTAGTTAAATTAGTCATAATTACTATACAACGTGATCCAAATATTACTCAGACTCTAAGCCGGTGATTCACATGCTTCTTCATGGGAACGACACTTCGATGGTTACTTATGTCATGATAACTCAACTGCAGTCTTGAGCAAGACCCGCCCAGACATCTTTACTAACTTTTACACAACAGATCATCATTGGTCGTCCCTCAAGATGACTCTGAAAATAGGTTCATCAAACCATTCGAAAATTCATTACAAAACATTTAAACAAAGAACATGCACGTTCTTTGTGTACCCATTATAAAGAATTTATCTAATGAACCCAAAACTGGAGATTTTTTTTTTTCATACACTAACATCGCATTCTGGCATCGCTGAACAAAGACTTCACCCTCACATCTAATCTTCTTCTTCCTGATATAGACCAGATATTATTCCATAAGAATTAAATCATATTAGTCCTGATAAAAGCTGAAGAAGATTGGTCGAGAGAATGTGGGCAAAAGTTTCATGAATATCTATGGACGAGAAAATTAGAGTCTTTTGCAATCAAGCTGATATAGAGAGGAATGCAGCAATTACTTAGTGGTCATGAGCCATTTTACAAAAGCCAAATGAAGCCAACATCTAGCTATTTGTTTTAATCTTGGTACAACTATTGTCAAATTTCTAAAAAGTTCTTAATAGAAAAGTGAAAATATTTGGCTTTTCTATTGAAAAAGCCATATTCAATTTGGGTATTGATGAAAATCACCATCAAGCAATAAAGAGTATGTCACAATACTACTACAGGATTTAGTTCCGGTTTTTGATATAACTCATCCTCACCCTACCGTTTAATTGTTTAAATCTAAACCTATCCATTTAAAAATTAAATGGGGGCAAGGTCATGGGTCATGGATGAACATCCAACCCGCCCGCTATACTTGATTTATTAGATATTTTATTTTTAAAATTTTTAGAGTTTTTTTTCATTTTTATTATATTAGTACCAATATATTTAAAAAAAAATAAAATATATTATTTTATAAATATTATTAAAAAATTCTAATTATTATTATTTATATTAAAGTATAAAATAAAATTATAAAAAATATTTTAAAGTTATATTCTATGTATGCATGGGAAATAACAATATCTTTAACCCACTCTCCTGCTCATGAGAAGGAAACCTAAATCCCGCTGGCAAGCTCACTTGAGACTGTTCAAACCTGCTCCCATTAAGGGCGGTGGGAACCAATGAAAGTGACTTCCTGCTTTGTCATTCCCTTACTACTACCCAATGTTAAAAACAACAAGAGTGGATTAATGTTAGAAGTACTATTCAACATTAAGTCTAAAAAGTCATAATCTGATACAATATTAAAAAAACAAATACTACCTTTAGTCTATCATCTCAATGGTAGGTCAGTTCAATGCCAATGCAACCTTATATGAAACGATCACGATGTCGAAGATGGGTTCGATTTAGATTCTGATATTTGTTTAGGAAGTACAGTGTAATAAAATGTTATTGAAGACAAAAGATTTTTGATATTTTAATGTTAGTCAAAAAAATATTTTTATAATATAATCTAGATATGGTTAAAATAATAATAAATTAAATCGAATTCTCGGAATTTCTGAGAAAATAAACCCAAATCCTCTAAAAGTCTGGACATAATTCAACTAAACCTCCCATTAAGGGCGGGCGGAACCCACACACTTCGGGTTGTTGGCCTCTACTTACTACCTAATGTTAAATAGAATAATGTTAATAGTTTAATGTTATTAAATACTATTCAACATTAAGTCAAAAGTTCAATTATAATAGAAGAAAAACAACATACCTAGTCTATTTCATCTCATCGAGGTCGAGTTCAAAGGTTAATGCAACCTTTTATATGAAACCATCGTCGATGTTTGGAAGATGTACCATATTAGATTTGATATTTTGTTTGTAGTTATGCAACAAAATGTTACGCAAGTCTCAGCGCAAAAATAATAGTAATAAACGACGCCGCTTTTGGTCGAGAAAACCAATGGATCGTATTGAACCGCGGATTTCGCCTTCACCACGTAGCTAAAGTCTATATTTATTTATATTCGACCTTTTAACAAAATTTGTAATATAGCTGATTGTCATAAAAGACCAAATTAGTTAAAATATATATTATATTTTACTCCTAAATATATTATTTTTGAATCAACAACAAATTAAATGTTTAAAATGACAAAAAATATGACTTATTACTTTTAAACATATTTTAAATTTATTTATTTTTTCTTTTATTTATTTATTTTTCACACAGGCTCTCAATTTTTGTAGGAACCAAAACATATTTAATATCTACTCTTTTTTATTTTGCATTCTTATTGGAATAATGACTAGTAGCTAAATAAAACACATATTTAATAGTACTGAATTTATTAAGAATTTTTTCATTTGTAAATAAAATTGTTGAAAATTTTATTGTTTAAGAGTTAGAAATAGAAACCATGAGCTCATTAATATTCGTATTATATATATAAGAAAGGAGAGAGGAGAGAGAGAGAGAGTATAGTATATAAAGATACATATATATATATATATATATATATATATATACATATATATACAGACTGATTTAATAGTTCTTTCTGTTTGAAGAACAAATTGAATTTCTAATTCCCTGTAGGGGTTCTAGCTGACAACCCGTCAACCCTTAGTGACTTTTAGTATCTAAGAATATTCAGCACTTAAGTCCTCGTACCGTATCTACTCAACTACTTCAGGACACTGAGTTACTCGACACCACCTCAATACGTCTTTACCAGATCCATTCCTCTTGGTATTAAATTCAAAGAGAGAAAATAAATAGTTAACAAAACTGAAGGGAAGTCTCGGCCACTTGACTCTTACTACAATCACACACCAGATCACTCACATGAGTCCAAAAAGGAATTCTTAATACACTTACACAACATACTTTTGACAAAGTAATACTATGTCACATCGACTCACAATCACTGCTCGCTGAGCTGCCTCCTCATTTAGTCCCCGTGACGGAAAGGGGAACCCATTATGGTGAGTTACGCCTGATTGAGAGAGCTGCCTCCCACAAGGGCTACTCCCCACCTAAATGCACACAATGCCTTTTGCACAATCACACTGACATTCCAACAAGAACATGCCACCCGACATAATAATCTATAAGAGATATTCCAAGGAATGGGAGACGCGACTACTATGTACCATGCAATCTGGTCTCAAATGGATTTCACACAATGCCTAAGCTCAGGTGAGTAAATCAATGCTTTCTCACGACATAATAGATCATTTCCTATTAAGTCTCTATTTATTTTCTACAATCACGAGCCTTTGTAGAAGGATTTCAAAGCCACCATGGGTCATAAAAACCCGCATAATTTTTACGCCTTTCATCATTGACTAGATGAGTCCAAAACTCATTTGATTTTAACTATTTTTCAGCATATTGCAAGATAAATGTAAGATCTTATGCAGAATGTGAGAGTTTGAATAAATTCTACCTTTTTATGAAAATACAAGAGAAGGGAAAACTCAAAGAAACTTAGAACAAAAATAGTAAGTGGTTAGTTTCAAACTAAAAGCTCCGAAGTCTTACAAGAAGCTTATTTAAGAGAAATTTGTTTCAGCTTTTCTATATAAGCCAAAACTCCTCAAATGCAGTTAAGGTGAACTTTACACTTCTCTGTACTGTATGTCACTGATAAATTTAGTTAATTAAATAAATTACTCTGATGTTTCAATTTTAAAATTAGTTTAGTCTATGACACATGGCTGTCAGCAAGTAGTAAAATTCGAATGTGGGGTCTGTATCATTCCCTACGTAGATTGAGAAGAATTAGAGATCATACCTAAAAACCCATCAAGGTTCAGATATGCTATTCGACTAAAAGAATTTGATAGTGAAATTTTATCTAAATGATATATCCTAGACTAGTTAACTAAAAATAGAAATTGAATAATATGGAATGTTAATCATATAAATAAAGAATCAAATATCAATCTAATATGTTCTCGTGAGAAACGAACTATTAGGTGTGAATTAAGAATGGGTTAGCTTGATTCCTTCATGAAAGTGATGGTTTTATTAATGATGGATACGGATTTGTCTAAGATTATTTTAAATGTTGTACGTGATTTTCCACATTCATTTGTTAGAGTTTCCTTGCTTCTCTCAAGTCAAGATCAACCGGCCATTTGTATGTCTGCCTTATTGTAAGATTCGGGTATTTTTTTATTACTTTAGTCATATCTTGGATGACTCAAGCAGATCTTTTCATTTCCATGATTTTTGCAAAAGTTCAACACACTAACAGGCCTTCAACCTAATATTCATTGATTCATCCTTTCCCTTGATTAGATCCCACCCAACACAGGTTTCAGAATCCCTCTTTAGATTGAGGTGAACTCTCGATTGGTTTATATTGTTAAATGTCTCTAACTCACCATGAAAGAATATGGGTATTTATCAAACACCTTCAGAGCTCAGCTCATCATCGGTAGTCTAACATACCCATAAGAACGGCCCTCACTTCCTCGTGAATCCATCTCTATGTCACGCAGGGTATCCTGAAATCTTAGCATGATATACCCTTAAAACTGGGCATTTTACTACTATCGGGAACTGTTTGACAAAATGATATCAAGTATAACTAGAACCCAAATAATTTTCCATTTTTTAAAAGATCAGAATCATCCTGAACAAACTAACAGAGTCGTTGCTCCAATTAATGTATTGTTGATTAAAGAAAATGGAGTGCCAATCACATACAACCACTATAATTCATGAAATTGAGAAGAAATGAATTCAAAATTGTCTAGATTTATACCTCAAGGCAAGAATTAAGAAGAAAATAATAGAAATAGAAATCCACTTCACTCTGCTTTCTACATAGTCATAGATTCATCCAAAAGAATTCAAGAAGAAAGAAAAACCAAAAAATAAAGAAAATGAAATTTACTTAGTTTATACACCGAGTCTTCTGCTCTCTTTCGTAGTGAAGACTTGGTTAATTTTATTTATTCTAACATCAGATATTTGAGAATCACAAAAGAAATTGGTCCTAAATGCAAAAATCCTCCAGGTGGAATTTCCAAAAGAAAAGCCTACTTATCGCTCCCAGGTCGCGACTTCGGTTGATGTCGCAGACATGGATTTCCCTGTTTGCCTTTTGCTCAATGCTAATTTTTGTTATTTGTCATATCAGTGTCTTTAAGGAATGCATTTTTGATTAGTGGTCCCGACATCGTTGGTCTCGGGCTACTTCAAGAGTTGATGTCGCACCTCACGGTTTCACATCGCGACCTCGTTGTCTTTCCCTTCTATTGCATTATGAGTCACGACCTCATTATTTATAAGGACTCCTCTTCTTTGTCAGCATCGGCACGTGGCGATTACGCCAGCAAGGCACCACACGCCATGTCACTTATCACTCGAAGACTTCCTTTTCTGTCGCTAATTTTGGTTCAGTCTTCCATTTCAATGACTTACAGCATCTTTGTTGATGCTGCACCTTTTCGATGTTCATTTCTCTTGCCGGGTAACCTCAACTTTTATCAACCACTTTCTTCTTCCAATCTCTATGCCAGTTATAAGACACTCAAGGTGATGCCTTTCAGCCAATTCAAAGCGTTTCTAGATGTAGTCCCATACCGTTTCAAAAAGAAGTTGCAACCGGATTTTATGCTCTGTTTTCTCGTGTCCTCACCGGTCAGTGGTCGCGATATCGTTTGGTCCTGATTAATAAATGGTCATAACTTCAGTTTCTCGCGTTGACTTCTTGTTGATTCGTCAGTTGCGACTTTGGTTCCTTCAATCTCACCTACAAACAAGCTTTCGCCGAGACTCCAGCCACGCTTTCATGTCGCGACTAATGGCACTGCCTTCATGTAATCTCTAAATGGAGCTCCCTTCGATTTAAAAACTAGGTTAATTTATTTTCTCAGAGACTTCAGGGCTTCATCGACTGATCCATTATTATGATTCTATCGACGTCACAATTCCCGGCTTATATTCACTGAAGCTCATAAATATCGTAGTGAAAGTCAATCAAGATTCACTTGAATATTTCCCTTAAATTTCAACCATTACCTCTCCTTTGTCGAACTTTTTTCAGACTAAGGAGCTTTGAATTTTGGTCTAAGCTTAACTCAAGTCATTAATTCTACTCGGAATAAGCCTCGCTCTTCCCTAGCTATCGGTCCTACCGATGTCGCAATCGAATGACTGAACAAATGTTTCATTATCACATCCACCTTCGGGCCATATCACTCAATATATGGTCGATTCCCACGGCTACCGATTTGCTTCACATGGAGCTTGAAGTCATCTATTTTGAACACCATTTTTCGCAGATTTTCACTGAAATGAATAATTTAATATATAACATGAAGAAACTCACCAAATTGTTATTAGTGAAGAGAGAGCAGTGAAAAGTCATATTAATGGCGGAGGAAAATGCAATAATTAAGAGCAAGAACGAATCATTGGCTGATTCATTGATGGGCTGGCTACAGACAAATTCAACACAGGCTCTAACATCGTGAAATCAGGAAATCGATTCAATTACAGAAAGTGATAATAAGATGAGGTCAATACTCAGACTCGCTCAGAAGTCGGTGAATGAAATGCACGCGACGCGAGATGAAGTCGACACCGAGCCGCGCCAAAGCGCAGAATATAACGTCGTGATGACGTATATTGATGTCGCAGATCCAACACAAGTAAAGACCGCAGGCAGATTTAGTTTACGTCGCACGCACCGAGGGCGGCGGTGATCGCGATGTTCGCTGAAAGCCCGAAACGGCGAGGTCGCGCGACGTTGACGCTGGAGCATCACGCGATGTCACGGCAAGAGGTCAAGTCACACGAGGCCGAAGTCATCGGCGCACGGGTTCACTGGCATAAAGACCGCAAACTATGTTTGGCGCCGCATGAGATCGAAGGTAGCGGCAACAGACCGCCGGCTAGCGTGGCGCTTCATAGCGAGGTCGACAAAGATATCAACGCCGGATAATTGGTGATACCACAGTCATGCCTACGGGCGACATACGCTGAAGAAGATACGCCACACCGCCACACGCTGAAGACTCCAGAGAATGAGCCATGTCATACATATCACGCCGCCAACATCGAGCAAACATCAAACTACACGCGAGAAGATGCGAATAAGATACTACGTCGCGGCTATCGGCGAATGACCAACCGTCGTTACAGGCGCGTCAGGCGTCGCCACGCGATATCGATGTCGCCACATCAGAAGATGCGTCGCCATAAGAAACGGCGTCGCCACTTAACAACAGAATCAATAACATTGAACCACAAACAGGCATCGAGATTGAGTGTCTGACCAGGAAACCGCGAAGAGCGGTACATCCAAACGATTAAAGCAAATGCGCGCCACATGGAGGTCCGACGAAGCCACGTCATTTTCTATTTTCTTCTTCTTTTTCATTTTATTTCCGCCATTCAGAGCAGATCACCATCTACGTTATTTCGATCCGATGTTATCGCTGAGCCGTTTAATGCAAACGAATGATTTCAAACGACACCAATGCCTAGCTAAGACACTCTGAACTATGGGTTTCTAGCTCAACAGGCTGATCTGATGATCTGAGGAACAGATCATGTAATCTGCAGAATTGAGAATCCACCCACATAGAACGTTGTTGAACAAAATCTGATCTTCCAGAGTCAGCTCCAAAGAAATTGTTAATTCCAATAACAGACTACCGGTCATTGGTCATTTGGATCCCAACATCGCCATAACTGCTGCGATCTATAGCCATTTGGTTCATGACTCTCACTGATATCCTCCTGAGGACAGCAAGACATCTCCCAGAGCAATGCACATTTCTCAGCTGCATAATAACTCACATTATGATTCTTTGAGCCTCAGTTCACTGATAAATCCTCTCTCATTTTGAAACTGAATAAACCAGAATAATTGAAGCATTCATTTAAACATAAATGAGTCACCTCACCCCAGTTAGTGAGGCCAACCCAAGAATGGATCAATCAACAGGCTGACTATCAATCCATGATATTAACCCAGAAGCTTCAGATATCTGCTTTAATTCATAATCAGAGCTATATTTAATAATTCATAAAATGTAAGGAAGTATCATAAAAGATAAAACACCATGATTATGTCCCTTTTATATTCAAATTCCAGATTCATAGTGAGATCCAGTCAGAATAGATAATGAAATAGATGAGATCCACCTTATCATGTCACTGATACGCATTTCAACTTGAGATAATCGAATTGTCCGTGAATCGGTCCATGAACTACATAATCACCAGAACTGTTTCAATACAGTCTTCCAGGAGAATTATTCATTCATTTTTATTAGAAACAACTGAGTCTCACTTTTTATCTTCCAAAGATGTGCTGATATTCGGGCCTATTTTCCTCGCTCACTCGCGACCTTACTGTCGTCGGAACCAATAACACTTCAGGTAAAACCAAACAGAGGAAATCGTAGTCAGTATAGGTTCATTTAAAATCTTTAGATCTCTGTGGGATCTGAAGATCTGACTTAAATCCACTATTATTTGGTCATGAATTGCACTTGCACACACCAAACCAACTCCTGAAACACATCAAGAGACTGTACACACATAGTATAATGTTAATAAAGTTACATCGGGCGCCCGTCTATGTGGACACTTATAATCCTAATAGTGATATAAATTTATGTCTTTGGTCTGTTAATAAGTTTATATGCCGCTGGGTCGGGATTTAGAATAATCCCTCAATAGCATAATCATAGTTTTATCAAAGCAACAAGTTTTATAGCGCGTCACAGGATCAAGAACCTTGTAATCAATATCTCGCATGTTGTACAGCATTATCAGATCATTTTAAAAGAAAAAGAACAAAATAGTTAATCGGGCTTAAAGTGATCCCTGAAATGAAAATCTAATCTTTTCAATAACTCATATATTAAACAGAATATGATTTTACTAATCCTATTAATGTGAGTATGTTTCGTTTAAAACTTTTACACAGAATGTAATCGACCGACTCCACTGACACTTTAACAAAGTATTTCAAAAGTCGAGAAAGACTGGATGAAATCAATCACGGTGGCTGGAAAAGACGTGCCAAATATATGAAGATATGGTAGCGCCTCCAAATAACAGAAAGAATGAGGATTTCGGAGACCAATTATAGAAGAATATCAATGAGTTGACAACCGCAAGAGATGCTGGCCAATTTGAATAAAGCTGCATCGACAATGGTCCAAGAAGATCGCTTAACGTCATCCCATCAAGATCCAAACGCAGCACTGGAAGACTCGTGACGGCTACATCGTTGTCGGAATCGGGTGAGACCAAGTCAGTGAACCGCACCTATTCCATTATCTCTAAGATGAGCAAGAAGAACATGGTATGAATCTACCATAAGGACTATCGATACTGGGAGGAGTTAGTTGAGGCTCACTAGGATTCTTTCCCCACCCCAACTACGCAAAAAGAAGGAGTGAGATCATGGTGTTCCAAAAGAAAAGATAGAAAGCCAGATTTACTTTCAGAGTTATCTCAAACTGTCACGGTAGATATCTCAATTAGATGGGAGATCCTCAAGACTTTCGATGACATTGTAAGGTCATGCAAGTGAACGAGAGATCAAAATGGATTTATCATGCTTCATGCCGTGATATTCAAACGTAAAAAGGCCAAGAGGCAAAAGTCGTATCAAGATTCGCTAGTCAAAATATGAAAACTCCTTCAGCTAAGAGGAAACAAGCAGGGTGGTGGATCGCGGAGCCGGAAGGAAGATGCACAAACATGGAGGCCAAGTTGATGCATGCACAAAAGAAAACAAGTTAGTGGAAGATACAAGCCACCGCCTATGAAATATGAAAATCTGAAGGGAGTTAATGAAGCGGAGGGCTTCGAAAGAGGTGAATCATGGATCGGCGATGCCAAGAGGTTAATTATTGTGAGCCAAGAGCTTACCATTTCAAACCCAATCCTAACCTTCCAAGACATTATCACCCAAAGACTCAGAACCATGAGAACTTCTCGTATGGGCGGAGGCTTCAAGGCCCAAGGCGTGACGTAACCTCAACAAGGATATCAAGAATACCGCTGTTCCAAAGAAGAAGAAGAAATTGAAACACGTAAACGAATATCGTGGTCGTATATGGCAGCCCCATCTGAGGAACAGATGCCGCAGCTTTACGGGGAGCAATAAAAGCCGTCAACCCATGAACGAAAGTTCGAGAATTGGAAGCAACCGCTACCAATTCTCAAATTTTCGTAACACTACCAATGCATCCCCAAGAACCCGCTGGATTACATAGTGGCAAATGAAATTTCTAACCCCGCAGTCGAGGAAAGATACCTTCCCAATTGACACAAGGCAGAAGAACCTAAAGACTCCGCATGGTCAGGCAAATGGGAGAGCAGCGAGCAAGAGTATAAAGAAAAAGGTGACAAAGAACAAAGAAGTGAAGACCAAAGGAAGAGGACACCGAGAATGATAAAAGTTAAGGAGTAGAAAAGCAGCTAACATCCAAGGAACAAAGCCTCGGCAATCTCCATTTCCACAAAGACTCCAGAATCAAGATGGAAGAGCGCTTTGCAAGGTTCTAAAACTTTCCGTGTCGGAGACGATGCCTTTATCGATGGTAACTCATGCCACTTCTTATGCAAACATGACATACCGAGCAAGAAAAGAAAAATAAAGTAGAAGAAGGAATAGTGAATTCACTCGCCACTTACAAAGGCAAGAATCGTAAAGGAACTACCAAGAAAGATAGCGGACCCAGAAGTTTCACAATTCCTTGTATCATTTAGAGGAATTAATTCCATGAAGCTCAGACTCGCGAGCTAGTATCAATTCGACGCCTTTCGCTGCTACGAAATTGCCTGGGGGGAGCTTATTCACAATCGTTACTCTTCAAATGCACGTATCGATGGTGAAACCCGAAGGGGTCATTGAAGATGGCTGTCACCGGCTGCAAGTTTGTATTCCCAAAGAGGACTTCATCATTCGGACATGGGAATTAAGATTCACAAGTACCCCTACTATTAGGAAGACCATTCCTATTACTGGAGCAAACTTGATCGACATGCAAAAAGGAGTTCTATCTTAAGGGTCGAGAATAAAGTCACATGCTTAACTTGATTAAAGTATGCAAAATATGCATGTGGAAAAGGAAGGCTACAATGTAGCCGATTTTGTCTCTATTTCCAACCCCGATGTTAACAACATCAGAATACCCGCTTTTATCAATGAAAAGAGATGAATTCCAAAGATAATCAAGATGTCTATTCGACTCTCAGAAAGGCCATGCTATAGAACTATTGAGCTTCAAGCAAACAGTAAAAGATAATGGGGAAAATAGTGAAAAGAGGAAATTCATCAAGAGACCACATGTGGTCTAGTTTCAAAGAGTTGCCATGTCATTTAAAGTATGCCTACTTAGAATTACCAAAGAAAAACCAGTTGGATCATTTCCCACGCATTATGAGAATGAGGAACAAAGATTGCCGGAAATATTAAGGAAGCATAAGGAATCGCTAGCTCGGGTCCATCAAGAGCCGGGCGG
Organism: Tetrastigma voinierianum; assembly: GCA_016808115.1. Classification (NCBI taxonomy): domain Eukaryota; kingdom Viridiplantae; phylum Streptophyta; class Magnoliopsida; order Vitales; family Vitaceae; genus Tetrastigma; species Tetrastigma voinierianum. The sequence goes on along the minus strand of JAEQBH010002922.1, from coordinate 188,415 downwards.
TATCACCCATCAATTCGCATGCATAAGATTCCCCGCTAGAAGAGACTTCAAGACCATCCGTAGAACACCGAGGAGGCCGAATCCGATGAAGGAAGTAGCCGCAAAGAGGTGCTCAACTGTTAAATGCTGGTTTTATCTATGTCATCTCTGCATACCCCGTGAGCCCAGCTCATGTGGTTCCAAAGAAAGCGGGTTCACCGTGACTTAAATGAAAAAATGAATTGATTCCAACAAGAACAGCGGATGTGGATGGAGGGTATGTATTGATTACAGAAATCGAAGGTATAAACTTTAAAAGATCATTTTCTCTTCGCTTTCATTGACCGTGTATGTTGGATAGGTTAGCAGACAATCTCACTTTGCTCGACGGGTACTGTGGATATAATCGTATCGCTTATCGCACTGGGAGATCAAGAGAAGACCATCACATGCCCTTATGGTACGCTCGCCGAAAGATGTCGTTACTATGTAATGCTCCAGCCTACATTCCGTGAGGTGCATGTCTATATTCATATTCGGGTCAAGAAGTGATGGAAATTTTCATGATGATTTACTGCGGTAGGATCCAACTTTGATCAATGTTTAAACAATTTGGAAACAAGGTTTCAAAGATGCCAAGACAAACAATTTAAAGACCGACCGGGAAAATGCCATTTATGGTAACAGAAGGTATCGTTTTGGGCATGTACTGCCATCGACTAGAAGTTGATCACCCAAAGTATCCATTATCAAAACTCTCAGACCACCTACTACGCTTAAAGAAAGAAGAAGCTTCTCAAAGGGCTGGTTTTACAGAGATTTATCAAAGATTTTTCAAAATAGCCACCACTATGCACATCGAAAAAGATACAAGCTCAATTTCATGACTCTGAAGAATGCTTACGAAATCAAGCTCAAATCGTACAGCACCTATAATTGCCGCACGAACGGGATCAGGATTCAAATAATCAGATGCTTTGATTTCGTACTGAGCCGGTTGGGCAAAGAAAAGAGAAAGTATTCAGGCAGTATACTATGCTAGTAAGACTCTAACAGGCAATGTAGAACTCATCAACAACCGGTATGAGATAGCCATAGTATTTGCTCAGAAAATGACAATACATTTTAGATCCCATGTGTAATTCACACTGATCATGCAAAAGAATCATACCGGAGGTCGTAAAAGGAAGCTAAGCCAAGATTGATAATGGGTGTCGTTGTCATAAGAGCGCCTGACGGAAATAAAGGACAAGTGCGGATGTGACAATGTGATAGCCACCTCACTAATAAGAGTAGAAAGAAGGTGTTGATGAAGAAGAAAATGTGCAAGCGAATAGAGAACTTCCTGCATGAGCAATTATTCAAGGTTTCCTTCCAACTTCCATGGTATGGCCGATATTGTGAATTATCTCAAGCCAGGGAGTACGTCTCTGTAACTCTACCAAACAAGAGGGAAACTCTAACCGACAAAGAGATATTATATTCGGGATGACCCACTATTATTCAAGAGAGGTGCCGACATGATAATAAGAAGATGTGTGCCGGCGAACAAGGCAACATTTTAAATGAATGCCATGCATCACCATACGGGGACATTTTTCTCGGAGAAAGAACAAATTCTCACAAGATACTCCAATCGTGGTTTTATCGCCCACCATCTTCGCAGATCGCGGGCAGAGCGGGTGAAACCAGCGATCGATGCCAAAGGATTGGAAATATCAAGAAGATGAATGAAATACCCCTAAAAGGTATTATGGTGATACAAATTTTGATGTTCGGGGGAATAGATTTTATTGACCTTTCTCACCATCATTTGGAAACCTATACATACCGCTGAAAAGACATGCCTCCAACGGGTGTGGAAGCAAAGGCTCTGTCCAAGGAATGATGCTACTACGCCATGAAGCTTTTCGCAAAATAATATTTCGAAAGCAAAAGTGAACCCCGTAACCATCACATGATGGGAACCTACTGCAACAAAATATTTGCAAAACTCATGAGCGTGTATGGGATCAAGCATGTAATGAGCTTAGCCTCATCATCCCCAAACCAACGGACAAGCAGAAATGTCAGAGATCAAAAGAATACTTGAAAAGACTCGTGAACTCAAGCAAGAAGGATCGGGTCTTCCAAACTTGATGACGCACTGTGGCTTATAAATCGCATACAAACCCCATCGAATGTCCCCATACGAAGAGCTGTGGCAAACCATGTCATCTACCTCGAATTAGAATACAAGGCAAGGCCATTAAGAAGCTAAACTTTGATTTAAGGTCAGTAAGGAAGAAAGATCGCTTCCAATCGTCTAATCAGAAGAATCGAGAAATGAAGCCTATGATAATGCTAGAATATACAAAGACAAGACAAAGAAATGGTACGCTGATCGAAAATTATAAAGAGTTCGTAATGTGGGAACAGGCCGCTAATTTCTGGGGACCAAGTTGTTTCAGGGAAATTAAAACTAATCGGAGCTGCCATACATAAAGTGGTATCAAGTACTATGATTGGAGCAAAGAACAATCAAGACCGGGAGAATGGGAAGAATTCAAGGTCACGGACAAAGGTTAAAGCATTATCTCTAACAAAGGAAGAGAAAGTGAAGAACTCCAACTCGGTTCTTAAGGAAAAGCAAGATCCACAATGTTAAAGTCCACTTATGACTCAAAACTGAGCAATACTAGAGGCAACTCCATTAGATTTAAATTCGAATTTAAATTCTTAAATATTTTTCTTTTAGTTGCTGATAAATTAGGCCGATTTGTTTTCAGAAGGATAGATTTAATTTTTAGAAATAGATCAGAGTTTAATTAGAATTTTCAATATTGCATCTTCCGAATCCAAGAAGACATGAATAGCAAGGCACTACAGAGTAATTCCAAAGAATCACAGAGGAGTCGCGACATGAGAAAAGGAGTAACTTCTCCTAACCCAACTCAGAGATATATTTGAATTAATTGTTAAATCTGCTTAAAACACGCTCAAGAGATGTCTAAACTGTTAGGAACAAGAAGAGAATTCAAAGTTTTGGAAATCATCATTTGTGGCTCACAATAATGTTAGGTTATGGCCGCGACAAAGCCGCTTGGCCTCACAAAAGACATGTCGTGGACCAAGAAAGAAAGAACAATTAGTGAGTACGGAGGAAGGGAGATACATGTCGCTTTACGTGCGTGACATGTGCCAACCACTCACTTCAAAAGCCCTAAATTTAATGACCTCAAATAAAATGCGGCGACCAAGTCACAATTTAATCAAGCATTAATTAGCCCACAAACATTGATTGAATTCGGTAATAGTTGGAAACTATTTCATTCACTCCAACCCACATAACCATTCACCTTCTCGTCTTCCTCCCGAATCTCAAACTCGAACTCCTAAAGATTCCAAACTTTCGAAAAGCTTCCTCTGGCTCGATGGTCGAAATTCCCACTCGGTCCCTAACCTAGACGAGATTATGAGGGAACACGAACAATCGAAGAAGAAGAAACTTGCCAAGGAGAACGCTTAGATGAGATTTGTCTAGAAGAGCAAGCAGGAGAGATGCCATCAAAAACACCAGAAGCTCCGACAACTTCTCAAGACAGAGCAGAAAGGGGAAAGGGAAAGAGGAGAGAAGAAGAAGAAGTAGAAGATTTCATATCCGATGAAGCTTATTCCCAGTGGAAGAAGTACTATGCTAACAAAGGTTTTGTTACAGAGAGGAGATTCAAAAACCCTGTGACTCCTTTCAAGGAGATGATAGAGCAGAGAGGATGGGAGAGTCTCTGCACACACCAAAAAGCAGGGTATACAGCACTGGTGAGAGAGTTTTATTCCAATATGGTAGGAAGGAAGGATGGAGCCGTTTATGTTAGAGGAGTCTCTGGTCTCTGACATTTAAGCCAAGGCCATCAACGAGGCCTATGGGACGACAATACATGAAGTACGGCTCCAAATTCAAGAAAATTTTGGAAAACTAATTTTTAGAAAGATTGCCGAGAAGCTCACTCCGATGGAAGGAGGCAAGTAGACCAAGGAGAAGGGAAAGCCAAGAACTCAATAGGAAGCCTCACCGAGGAAGCGAAGGTATGGTTTTACTTCTCTCAGACCGTTTGGTTCCAACAAAACATTTATGCACAACGAGAGAACAAGAACCCATCGGGCCGTACGCCTATACTCGGGCGGGTACAAGATCAATATAGGAGTTATCATAGAGAACTCTACTCAACAGTATCATGAAGGGAACAAAAGAGGTTTCTCACCCAAAGAACAATCACGCTCTATGCTCAAGGTCAAGAAAGGAATTCTTCGGGAGTCAGTTGTTAAGTCCCCAGAGCTTCACCACTCCTTCCGACAGAGCTAGCAAGGCCAAGAAATCAGAGGAAAGCGAGGCCGAGAGAATGCAGGTGAAGCCCAAGCCGAAGGACTTAAAAGGAGACCCGTGAGGGCCACCGATCAAGGAGCAGAGCACCTGCAGCGACATCACCCGACCACAATGATTACATGTTTGCAGATAATTTAGCGCGTGACGAAGACAGCCTCAATAGGATCTCCATCCTCGCGCCTCCTCCCGTACAAAACAGGTAAATTTCCAACACGAGAAAGCTCAAGAGGAACACAAGAGAACAACTCACCTCGGAAGCTCTCAATGCCATGCGTAAGAGAATGGGGAAGAGAGAGAAGGAGCTGGACTTAAACAGAATTCAGAGAAGGGAATGTATGAAAAGAATTGAAAGCAAGAGACCAACAAAGGGAAGAAGAGTTGAACAGAAGAAGCGGAAAGCATGAGGCGGAGATCCAAAGAAGAGAACTACAAGGGAAAGAAGAACTGAACAAAAAAAGAGGAATGATGGAAAAAATGTCACAAAGAAGTGAGAAGAGTTAAAGAAAGAAATGGCGAAAGAGATCACGAGACGGCCATCGAACTCAAACCTATCATGAAGCTTTCTATAACAAGCGCTGACGTGGACTCTCAACTCCTAGCATTGTTAAAGAGATAAAGAGCATGATAAGAAATTCTAGTGGGAGCAGATAGTGGTTTCGTTACTATACAAATCTCTACGTAGGGAGCTGAAAACAAATTGAACGATAGAGACAAAAGCAACGGGAGGTCGAATCCTACAAAGTGGTAAGGAATGGCTGGTACTGAGATTTGATTAACAACAATCTTTTCTAAATTCTTGGAAGTCATGGATCAAATGGAGAGTACAATGAATGGCTCGGGAAGAGGCGTGATGTACTTAACAAGAAAGTCGACTCTCTCTAATGAGACGCTGCTAGTTAACAGACGAGGGAAACCAAGAAGAGAGTGAAAGAAGTGGAAATGAATTCCCTTCATTCCCAGCCTATTTGAACACTTTAGACCCGGATCCCCCGATATTTTTGCCACCTCTTCCAAAAAGAAAATAGATCTTCTCCTCGCCTAACCATTCTACCATCCTTATCCATTACCGTATCTGGCGCCTGCAAATTAATCGTAAATAAAATGAGAAATTTAAATCATGGTGTGTGCTATTTTGCAAATTGATTGTTCAATGTTATGTTATTATGGTTGTATGATTAGGAAATCAAGGTAGAAATAGTTCAAGAATAAAACCGCCGAGAGGACATTATCTTAATTGAACGGCAGTTAGAGTAGAGTGTCGAAATGAGGAAAATCGCATAATAAGTGACAAATGCATATATTTAATTGAAACACAAGGTGCAAAAATTACTTATATTTAACCGATAAGTCCGTATTAGGAGGTAAATACAATGTATGAACAAAACATATTTTTGAGATCAGGGTATGAACAAGAAGTCAAGGAACCTGCTGAATATCAATTAACTTAACTACTCATAAATAAAAATGAGTCAAGGCACCCTATGGTTAGTCAGTTAATCGTTCAACCAAATTCTAGAATTCCTAGATTATCGGGTCGAAGTAAATCTGTGATACAAATGACAAGAGATGACGCAGCTATCTCGACGGGCTGAGCCATTCTAGCTATCCCTATTCATATGCCGATGCATATATCAGAGTCCCAAATCGAGCCAACAAGCCTATTCTTCAAAAATAAACCAATGGAAACCCCAACTCATCCTAAGACATCAATCCTTCAGTAAAGAACCTATGATTACCCAGAAATTCAAAGAGGAAGAAAGAAATGAAGTTTGGGGGAGTATATATTTTTGAGGAACTCAAAAGTGGAATGAAAAGAAAAGGCAAAGAGCGTAAATGCAAAAAGAAAAGAAGGCTTAGGATAAGTTTTATCTTCAGGGCCTAACTTTCGAACAATTAAGTTCTTAGGGGTGTTTCAACACCTAGTACCCTAATGCCATCCGTATGGGAGTTACTAACCAAAGTTCACTTCAAGAGTGCTAGAAAGCTTCCAAAGTTAAAACATTGCACTATCCCTGCTGGTAGCAAACTAAGGAAATTCCTCAGCAAATTATAAGTGTAAAATGTGGGGAATACAATTAAATGAAGAAATCAAAGAGATATCCCAAACATGAAGTTTGTGAGTTTATTAGGAGTAAACTATAAGAAAGAAAGGTAAGAGAAGAGAAAATGTTTAGTGGGTGATCTTAACCCAAAATTCCTTCCATCCTACCCATTACCCAAGCCTCGCAATATAAGCCCAAAATACCGACGATCCGAAGGCCGACCACCTACATTAAAGGAGAGATCAATATGAAAACAAGCCTATGGAATTCCTGGGAAGAAAGGAAACAATCAAAATCGTGAAGAACTTGCAGGAGTTAATGACTCAAGATGAAAATGAGAAAGGAAAACACCATTATTCAACAGAGATCCAATGAGTATATTGTTTGTAAAACAATTTCAACATGTTAGTTCAGATAGCATAAAGAGTGTAGACCAACCTTGAACTCGACTCAAGCTAGATGCGTACGTAAATTTCAGACACCAGATTGCAATTAATCAATGACACCGCGTAAAATCGCTTAAAAATGTCTCTAAAATTATTTCGTTTTCGAGGACAAACAATTTTTCTTTTTCTTTTGCTTGAGGACAAGCAAAATTTCTTAAGTTTCTCGGAGTTTGATGAGCTTTTAAAGTCATCTATTTTAACCATTTTTCTGTTTGATTTTCATCTAGAAATGAATAATTAATATGTAAATATGAAGAAACTCACCAAATTAATATTAGCAGGAAGAGAGAAAGAAAGAAAATACAAAGAACATGGAGGAAAAGTGCAATAATGGCGAGAACGAAAAACAATTGGTCGATTCACATGCAGCTGGGGTTTACATAATTCAATGGGCGAGGTCACATCGTGAAATCAAGGAATCTCATCTGTGTCGCGAGCATGGATAATAAGATATCGAGGTCATTACTGAGACTCATTCGAGAAAGTCGCATGAACGAGCTGACGCCGCTAGACGGGAGGAAGTCGCACATCAAGAGCCACGTACTCAAAGCTACAGTCATAAATCAAGTCGACAACATATCGGATGTCGCCATCCGGGCGACAAGCAAAGACCGCGAAGATTTTAAGCCGATGTCGCTGACGTGGGATCGAGGTCGACATCGTGAGCAACCGCCTGAAAGCCCCGTGAGAACTAAGTTGATGTCGCACGAGACCGATGTCGCGACATCGATGATGTCACGACAAGAGGCCGTCACGGTTATCAAGAACCATCAATGTAAGATCGCGAAATCATGTCGATGTCGATACGAGATCGTCGCCACACTGCACCGCCAATGGAAGCGGTGAAGTTTCATGAAGTGAGGTCGCGACAAGATATCACGCCGTGACATCAAGCAAATGTACCGCTGAAGCCTACGCTTCCATAAGATGATGTCGCGACAAGAGATTGACGCCGCGAAGATCCGGCGACATCGGCGAAGACCGCAGATGAAATGAAATGATGGTCGCTTACGATATCACGCCGCACATCAGCGAGAACAATCAAAACCCGCCAAGACGCCGAGAAGATGTCGCGATAAGATATTGATGTCGCGACATCAAGAATGACCAACCGTTTACATAGAGCGTTGATGCGTCGCTGACGCGGATTGATGTCGCGACATCGATGATGTCACGATAAGGAAACTCCGTCGCGATCACGGAATCGGGCCAAACCATTTTCAAAACCTACAAGAAGTTACATCGATTGTGGCCCAATCGAGTAACCCTATAAATATGAAGCTATCCAATTATTAAAGCAAATTGCCACTACATACGAGAGGTTCTGATAATCAAGGCTCATTTTCTTTATTTTTCTTTCTTTTCTTAGTTTTTTATTTCCATCATTTGTGAGCAGATTCAGTTTCATCTTTTTATTTTCAAGCATTTTTTCCGGATCCGATGTTATCGTTTGAAATGGTTGAATTTGTAATTCAATTTATTTTCAAATTACTACCCGAATGTTTCAAGTTCAAACAAATTTCTTGAATTCAGTGTTTCGGGGCCTAAATTGCGCTATTCTTATGATCGAGTGGCGTCAGACGTGTAATTCAAGAATCGAGAATCCAAATTTTCCATTAAGTGAACGTTATAGTCATAATTTATCTTTCCCGTAGTCGCTTTCCAAAGAAATCTTGTTAATTTCCCGCTAATGAATTTACTGCTCGGGGTTTATCTGTCTGGGGATCCAATATCGCCTTATACCCGTTAAGATTCAAGGCCATCAAGCCTCCGATTTCAAGGAGGTCCTCCGAGTGACACAGGGAAGACATTCCCGAGTAATGTACATTTCTTCAAGGTATACTAACCTCGCTATTAGGCATCTGAGCTTTGTAGTTCACTTAGATAAATCCTCTTCACTTGAAATCAAGAACGAGTCAATGAGTTATCTATTTAAATGCAAAGAGTTCAATTTCACTCCTGGGATAGGCGAGGCCAATCCCAGCCACCGTGGATCTAATCATGAAAGGTCGATCTATTCTACTGAGAGGAGCACCGAAGCTGTATATCCTGCTTGACCGATAACTCGAGCTATATTTCATACCCTTAAACGGGTACGGTTATCAAGAAAAGAAAAATACCCAGATTAAGGAAGTCCCTTTAAAAGTAGTTATCTAATTCCCCTCAGATTCGAGAGAATCAGTCATAAATTGGCTAATGAAATGTGGAGGTGGAGGAGATCCAAATTGCACTACAACGCCTCGACGTATTTTGAAACTCGAGATAATCAAATTTTATCGACTAACTATAGGAATCGATAGTTCACTATAATCAAGTTTACTGATGTCTTCTAAGATAACTATTCAAGATCTATTTCTTTTATTAGAAATTAACTATTCTTTATTCTTATTTTCCAAGATATTTGGATGGTTCGGCTTATTTTCCTTTGTTCGTTTAATTTTCCAAAGACTCCACGCCGATCCTACTATCATTTTGTGGGTCCAAATAGTATGGAAATTTAGTAGTCGTAGAAGTTGATTTTAAAATTTCGAGATCTCTGTGGGATCGATATCTGACTTAAATCCATTTTATTACTATCTAATTGCACTTGCATAATATCGACTCAAACCAAACTTTCAAAATGATTTACTCTAAGAGATCGCGGTTTATATAGTATAATGTTAACAAGTTTATCACGCCGCTGTCGTGATTGTGAGCAATAATCTTTGCAATAGTACGTAAATTTCAGATGTGTCTTTCGCCTAAGCACAAGTTTTGCGCCAAGGTTGTGGATTAGACAATAATCCTTTGGTAATAGTGACATAAATTTGTATGTGTCTTTTGGTCGGGTTAACGGCTATATTTTTTTGCAAAATTAAATTTGAGTAAAATATCCACATTTCTGCATACGAATCAACATTTATCTTGTAATATGCTCAGAAAAATGGATTAAAAATCAAATGAGTTTTTGGACTCATCACTATGTCTCTCCATAATTGATGGTCTTTTCACCTCAAAAATCTACCCTAACTTACCGATACCCGACACATATTGTCCTTTACCATTTCATTAATCCGTGTGACTCATTTGGACATTGTCCCATTAACTGAGCCCACCCAATCCAACACCAAATGCAATGTTGATTAATTTACATGTACTCTCGACATATTACCGAACACTAAACTGTGTCGATCTTTACCATGTACCCATGACATATATCAAATACCAAACATAGTGTCGATCTACCATTCATGCACTCACACCCATTTAATGCGATGTCCTCGTGCATATGCAATGCAATCATGCCATTACAAATTTTATCATGTCACATGCATAATGAATGCTACATGGACAATTCTACTCACTTATTATCACCAATGCATCATGGACAATTATATCTATATGCATACACCATACATCATTTCACTCATGTCAATATATACAGCTAAGATATTAACATGTCATTCTATTATCCAACAATGACATACAAAAAGTGTCATGTAATGGCCATCAGACACAATTCATCACATATCAACATGCGATACACACATCGGCTGGTCCAAACATGTCACATAATGGCCCCTGGCGGCAAGCCACGGCTAATCACAAATCTAATTTCACGAGACCAACCCGCCAACAGTAAAGAAACATGTGCCTCGAACCATCGTAGGTTCGGGCGCATATACCGCTCCGCCTAGCCTGACTGTAATGTTCTCCCCACCACCCCCGGTTCGTCTAGGTAGAGCCACCTACGCCTAGCGGATTCGCCACGCCTAAAGTGAGCCGCCTACGCCTAAAGTGAGTCGCTGCCTGGGCATCTACTCCTGTGGACCTTCCCTACGCCTAGTATTAAAGTAAAAGAATCTTCCATGTGAAGATTTTCACCTCCACCTAGGAGAGCCGAGGTTCACCTAGGTGACGAAACACTATGCAAAACCTGAAAAATGCAGTTTTTCTCCAATTAAACAGCCCTAACCGAAAAACCCTTTTCCCTAGCTTAAAAATGGAATGTAAGCCAAGGTAGAAGAATCCTCACCTCAGCGCCGTTAATACAAGGGTAAGAAGCCTCCTAAACCCGACAACTTCGATTTCCTGAAATCTCCCTTCTTGGATCTTTGGCGAAATCCTCTTTCGTACTCACAGACCTCTCGCCGATGCGATGAACTCGTTCGCCCGACTCCGAACCGACCCGTGAGAACCCATGTATCTGAAGGAAGCTCGCTCTCCTTTTTCCCTCTTCTCCTCTCTCACGCGTGGAACCAAACAGGAATGGGCCTTTAATTCCTATTCCTTTTGTCCCAACTTAGTTTGTTGGATGTGGGCCCCGCTGAACGTTGTACGTCCACCCCTACCCGAGTCCGATTCTAGCCCGTAGCGACTCATTCCGCCATACTTCAAGTTCAAATTATTACCCATGAGCTTAGCCCAAGTCATTTCTCGACTTTCGAGATATCTGCCACCCGGGCCCCTAGGAGTCACCGTGACTTCACCACCTAGAAAATTGTGTGGTTCTCGACTGCCTCGTAATTTACGAAACTTTTCTGCAACTGTACTTCACGAGACGAATCCAACGGTGAAATCCATTTCTTCATCCGAGATCTAGGGGATTTTCCAGGCTTCCCTGAACTGTTATGGCAATTTCATTATTTTTGCAATTTTTCAGAAAAATTAAATTTCTGGGGTTTTACAAATTCTTTACAAGACAAATATTATACTCAACTATTTCAAGATGCTCTTAGAGCATCTCCAACCATTCTCCATTTTTGACTCCATCTCCATATTTGGAGATTTTGATCCAAAAAATGCACCCCTCCCATCCTACATTTCCATCTTCATATTTGTAGATGTGAATAGAGCATCTCCAAATTTGGAGATGTGAATAGTAACTACCATTCCCATATTATTTTAATATTATACTATTATTATCTCATTATTTTATTTTATAATAATAAAATACTTATTTTAATAATATTTATATAACATATTTTATTTTTTAAGAGACATTTATATTTATTATTTGTTATTTTATTAATTTTGAATTATTTTCTACATACAATACAGTAAAATGATTTTAATAAATTTGAATAATTTAAATTTTTATTAAAATTATTTTTTGATAATGATATAATACATTTTTATTTATATTTTAAATATAAGGTATTAAGATTTTAAATAACTAATTCAATAATTTTCTTGTCAAAATGGTTAGAAGTTGAGAAGAGTCATATCATTGCCAAAATGTACAAGAGAAATAATGAAATCAATGAAATATTAAAAAAAAAAAGAAAAGAAAAGAAAAGAAAAGAGATGAACAATTTAGTGAAATGACCAAGGAGTCTAAGAAACGCTACCAGTTTATGATGCTACAACCTGAAAATGAATGCAACAAATATGAGTTGGAACGTTAAAGATAAGAAAAATAAATTATGCAAAAGAACCTGATTCTATTGATCCGATTCGAGCATGGGTATTTAAAGGTGAAAAATGGAGATGATTGAAAAATGACTTGTAAAATCCAAGTAATCAAGGGTCATAATGATTGCAATTTTAGTAATTTTAATGAATATGACGGTGTAACTATGAAGGTTATATACCACCATATTAGTTTTTATTGTATTATCATTTGATGAATGTAATTTTATTATGTAGCTTTTATTAATGTCGTTTTATTTTCTAATGTAATATGATGCTCTATAATATAATATTTATTAGTTTAAAATGCATTTTTAGGTTTATAATATATATTTTTTATTAGAGTTTTTTTTATTTAATATAATTTCATATTTATGTTTAAATAAAAAATCATATATCATATTCCTAAAAATATTTTAATTTGATAAAACAAATATTTAAAGAATGAATAGTGGTTTTGAGTTAAAAATGGAGATTATTGGTTGCAGTTGACTCTAAAAATTGGGCCCATTATCTCTAAATACAAAGAATATGTCGATTTCAATTTACAGTTGGAGATGGAGATTTATGATTGGATTTCCAACCCCCTACTTTTTCAAAACGGAGGATTATGATTTCATTTCTACCAATGGTCCTTCGAAATAGGGTAACTACCAAATAGATCTTGTAAATATGTTTGAAAAAAAAAGGTACCATAGAAATATCTCTTATATATATATATATATATATAACCATAGAAATATCCTAAAAAAATAATTTAAAAATATAAGTTTCGTGAACATGAGCATCGTGATATGATTGAAGAATAATAGAAAGTACTCCTTTTGCAAAGAAAATGAGAACTTCCCTAAGAAATAGAATATGAAACTAACTCTAACTATGTAAATATCATTTTCCTGAAAATAACAATAAATGAAACTTACACATTTCTTTGAACTAAACCCTTAACATTTCGAATAAAAAAGGAAAAAAATAAAGGAAATAGTAACACATATATCAAATTGAAGAATGATATTTTGAAAGGGCCGGAACTAAATTACAACTCCATTATACGGGAGTAGTAGTGAAGATGAATTACAATTTTATTTATAGAAAAAGAGCTTAGTATAAGAGTATAAATTGTTTTTTTTCTTATATGATATATATACCTTCATGTATGTACATTTAGGGAATTATGTTGTTAGGTGTACTATTGCCGCAATCGAAGGAAAATGGGAACCTTTGTGTGGACCCCACCGCTAGCCTTGTGGGCCGGGAGCTGGGTGTGTCAGAGCGGTTCGTAGTGAAATTTCACGACGGGATCGTCTCACCTTGCTCCTCCTCTCTGCCCGGTGCGTGTGCAAGGTGGGTGGCCGGATCGCCTCCGCAGTGGCAAACGACTTGAAAATGGGTCCAACATTGATTCGGTGTTCACGATTTTAAGTCTTTTTCTAGGGGTTTGGAGCTGAAATGAGTGTCTTAGAGGTAGGGTTTCATTTGCCTGTGAGCTGGGATTTATAGGGCCTAAGTGCGGCTTTCGAATTAAAAATTGAGAACTGACTTTAGGCCATTTGTTAAAATGATGATGTTGAACTCTCTCCATGGTCATAACTTTTTATCAGTAAGTCGGATTTTTGGCCGTTGAAGCCCAGTGCATGAACTGGAAGTATCGGCAGGGCCTGTAGAGCGATGTCTTAGTCAGCCAAAATTATTTATCCTTGAAAATGTCAACTTTGGTCCACATACTAAGTGTTGGTCAAGCATGGTCAAACACAGTCAAACTTAGTCAGGCAGTGGCTTGTGTTAAAAAACTTTATGTATTATTTAGTGCGGGTCATTCTGACCTACCCCCACCCAAGAAAAATTTCTTCCACGAAGTCGTACTTGTGTCATGGAAGAGAGATGAGGGTCACGGCTCACTTGTTTGGTCGTCTAGCTCCAAATTAACCTCCTCGAGCTAGGTGGTTTTGCCAAGGACTTTCATAAAGGATATTGTCTTTGTTGCGAAGCTCCTTCTCTTCCCTACCGGAATGCCTTGCTTGTTTGTTCCTCGTAGGATGAGTCATCCTCGGCTGATCTGGGTGCCTCCCAACACGTGTGAGGATGGGAGATATGCCTAAATGGCATGGAGATGTGGAAAACATTATGGATTTCGAAAGCTCCTCCGGCAAGTCTAATCTGTAAGCCACTGGACCTATCCTCTCAACAATCTCGAGGTCCGATGTGCGAGGACTTAGCTTCCTCGCTTCCCTGGCTGCCACGCCCTTCGAGGAGGTTTAAGAATACCCGATCATGACCTCAAACTCCAAAGATCCTTTCTGCGGCAGCCACACTGGCTCTTTTGCCTATCTTGAGCTGCTTTCAACCTGGCACGTATAACATTAACCTTGTCCACAGTTGTTTATACAATCTCAGGTCCTAGTAATTTCCTTTCGCCAGTCTCATTCCAACATAAGGGAATGCGACATTGTTTCTCATACAATGCCTCATAAGGCGACATCTCGATACTTGAGTGATAGGTTGTTGTTATAGTGAACTCACCAAGGTAGATATCCATTCAATAATGTCCCATGAATTGCAGTACGCGCATGACCTCGACATATCCTCGAGTGAATAGTCCTCTTAGATTGTCCATCGGTTTGAGGTGAAAAGGCGTTACTCAGGAATTCAACGACACCTAGTTCCTTCATCGACTTCTTCCCGAAACCTCGAAGTGAATCGTGGATCTCTATCAAAGATGATCGACACTGGCACCCCATGCAAACTCACTATATGATTCATAAAGAGTTCCGGCTAGTTTACGAGGAGAAAACTGTACGAATAGGTAGAAAATCTTGCATGCGGACTTGGTGAGTCGATCAACTACTACCCTGAATACCATCATGTCTGCAGGGCATTGGGAGGGTTTGAATACAAAATCAATTGTAATGTGCTCCCATTTCCTCCGGGATAGGTAGAGTACGCGAGAAGTCCATAAGGCTTTTGTCTCTACGCCCTTGTTGGCAGATGAAGCAACTTGGATAATGCCTAAAGCGACTTCTCTTTTCATCCACGACCCTTTAATAATATTCCTTCAGTGTACGGTACATCTTGGTACTACCAGGGTGCATAGCATAAGCAGAACTATGGGCTTCCTCCAATACTTGCCTTTTTAACTCTTCAACTGCCGGAACACACAACCTAGAACCAATCACCAAAGGCCCCGTGATCTCTAATAAGAAAAATAAGTGATTCCCCTTCCTCGGCCTTGCTCGATGCTCGTGAATGAGGATCTTCTAGTTAGCCTCGAAATTCGATCTACAAAGAGGCTCGGTCGTAGTTGGAAACTAGAAAAGTTCTCTGAAGCCATCCTCGACTCGACCTTGACTCGCAGCTCGGCCATCAATGGAAGTTGTATTATGCGCATATAAACGAAAGAGCATGGGCTTCCTACTTCAGAAGCATCCGCCACCACATTTGCCTTACGGATGGTAGTCGATAGTGCGATCATAATCCTTAAGTAGTTCCATCCACCTCCTTTATACAGTTTAGCTCCTTGGGTAAACAAATATTTAAGGCTGTTATGGTGAATAAATATCGGCAAAATTAAGCCCACGATCTGATAATGCCTCCAGTTGCTGTCTAAAATTACCGCGGCAAGTTAAGTCATGGAGTAGGATAATTGAACTCCTGTTTCTTTCAGCTATGCGGAGCATGCACCCACCGGAAACTCTCTTATGTTGCATCAACACGCAGCTTCCCAAACCTTGGTATGAAAACATCCCATTTGTAAAACTTCGAACCCCTGTTTGCCCTCGGCAATGAACGGCGACGTCAACTTTTCCTTCAGTGTTTGGAAGGTCCCCTCACACCTGTCAGTCCACTCAAATTTAACCCCTTTTCTAGTCAAACAGTGAAGTGGTCCTGCTATTTTTGAGAACCTTTTTATGAACTGTGGTATGCCACCTTTAATCTTTAGAAAACTCCATATACATCGCAGAAATGGTGGTTGTTCCCGGTTGCCACGCCTCACGCCGAGGATCCACGCATGCCATCGGCCCGAAACCACATGTCCAGAAATCCAGCTCGGCTCGACGAAACTCACATTTTTGAACTTGCATACAGCGATCTTAAAATTCTACTTGACACCAAACCCAAATGTGTCTCATGCTCCCGGCTTCGCTTCGAGTACACGAGATGTGCCGATAAAGACAATGAAAATCGATCAGTATGGGCCCGGGCCAGGTTCATCAAGTCCATGAAAATTTCTTTGGGCGTTATGGTGAGCGAACATCATAAACTCATAATGCCCATATCTAAGTCACGAATGTCGGTCTTGGAATGTGGAGTTCACAATCCTTAGCGATGGTACCTTGACCTCAAGTCAATCTTGGAAACACTTTTCACCACGGAATTTGGTCAAATAAATCATCAGAAATCGAGGCAAAGGATATTTGTTACTAATGGTGACTGTATTCAATTGTAGTCTATGCCTGACCTAGTACCATCTTCTTCTTCCTGAAATAATAACAAGCTCCCCAGGTGAAATCACGAACTTTAATAAATCCCCGTCCACTAGCTCTTGTAGGCAGGCCTTCGACTCTGTTTTCAACTCAGCGGTGCGATCCTATAAGGTGGTAAAATGGAACATGCCGGGGACTAAATCAATGGGAAAATCTATCTCGTTCTGGAGGTAAGCACAGGATGATCGTTGGGAACACGTCGGAGAGGTCCGCTACTGCGAGTGCGATCCTGCAATCTCGCCGTTGCTCACGAGTGTCGACTACATGAGCTAGATACCCGCTTCTGACCTTTTTGGAGTAAACATCTGGCAGTAGCGAAATGAGAGCCTAAAAGGTGGCACCAAAAGCCTAAGCTCTCCGTATAAAAGGCCCACCATTTGCTTGGTAAAGTCCGTCGTCTAAATATCACCTCATACTGCGAAACAATCCATTGAAGCATAGTTCTGTGGCTTGATCCATCAAGGGTACATCCAACCCCTTGAGGTCCTATTAATATCAAATTTACCTCCTATCTTGGCCTCGATAGAAAACAAGCTACCCTTAAGCATCGATTGAGCCGTAAGGATTCTCTTGTGGGTGTGGCAATCTCGAGCTACAGCCTAAAGGGCGGAGTGGGTGGCTGGAGTGCAGCATACTCAAGTGAAATAAAAGAGTGTGTGGCCACGGGTCGATGGTACACGTGCATCGTCACGGGGAATAGATAATGTACTGTCACAGCGTCGGGGTGGCACATTACCTCTTTGGCGGTGCATAGCATGAAAACTCTTGCCTCAGCGGTGAGGTAGGTCCTCATCCTTTGCCTCAGTATTTGAGGTGTGACTCTTGTCGTGCTAAAGGAACCACGAGGTTTGCCACATGCTGTGTATCCAGTCCTCCATGCCCACTAGTCCACATTTGGAATTGGCTTTGATTCTAAGACTCTGAATGCAATTTGGATCCTCGATAGGGCGAGTCCCTCTTGAAATGTTAATCTGCATGGCATGTATTATCCCACTTGGCATGGTCCATCATGGATCTGACATAAACGTCACAAGCCCGAGAAGGCGAGCCGTCTCGGCACAGGATCTGAAAATAGATCTTGCTGCCTTGCTCGTGATCGAAATCCGAACCATTGTATGTCCACCTCTACCGAGCACGCTCTGGCAGCTTACGTCTGTCCCCCTTGGATCCTCTGTGCCCGGAGAAGATCCAGGCTGAATACCCCTCTTGGATGATCCACATTGAGGTTCCCCGAAGGCAATCCATCGTATGATCGGCAGTGGCATATCGGGTTTGTCTCTCCACCTCTAGAGCGGCGATCTCTCATCGGCCCGATATATTAGGATGATGGGTTGGAGGTAAGCTATCAGCAATTAACCCATCGAGAAAACTCCTCTTCTTCCTGACCTCATCCGCAACCAAATTGGGACATAAATCCGATAACTCTCTAAACTGCATTTCGTGCTCGAGAAGCGTCATGCACCACAGTGGCGTCTAAACTCTAGCCTCTTGAGTGACAAAGTTTGGGAAAAAGCTTCGGTGTGGCCGACCTTGAGCGGTGCCCAGGGTGTGAAGCGTTTCCTAGTCTATCATAAGCCACCACTTTGCACTACCCTCGACGAGAAAACCGGCTATCGACTCACATCTCATCAGGACACGCATGCCCTTAGTCCGAGAATCTTCTCTGTCATCCCAGCCGAGGATAAAGCCACCATGGGATCCATAGAGCCATCAAAGCCCCTTCTCCCGAGTCTCTGAGCACGATCAACAGTAACATCAATAAACCCCTCCTCTCAGGAGTCACTTCAGACCAGGCGCTAAACCAAGATTCTCCTCGTAATTAAGTGCATCGAACTTTCCCTTTGAGCTCTTGGGTACTACGTCTACCTCTGTGCGCCATCAGGAAGAAGAACTGTTCCCAAGAATAAATGAAACAGAATCAATTCCAAGTATAAGGTTAGACAGGTATACAAAACACTGGATGAGTTGCCTGATAATACGACGAGGAATTTAGAAACCTAGGCTCGATACTAAGGTGTGAGACCAGGCCGGATACCCTCCGAGGGTTCTCGGTGGTCAGCCTAGTGAAGTCCCTCAATCTGATCCATAGGAAAGCCACACAATGGAACCCTAAGAAAGAAGTAAACACATGCAGTACCACAATACCTCAGTTATATAAGCGAATCCACGGCCGACCCAAATCCCGACCGACTATCTTAGTGTAGGTCATAACCCTGAACATACATAATAAGGACTCATATGAGTTGATACTAATATCAGAGCCTTCTAAGAGTATTTGCGAATTTAGGGGCTATAAATAAAGATAAATAAGTCCCAATAAACCAAACAGGTAGATGAGATAATCTTTGGTATGCTTGAGAAAGAGAGGTGTTGAATCGAGGCGCAGGTAGGCCACACTATGGCTTTGCACGGACCTAGAGACGGGGAGGATTTAAAAAAGCGATAAGCATTGAGATAATAAATCTCGGTGAGTGGCATAATTTATAAGAAAATATGTTTTTATTTTGAACATTTCTTATCTGAGCCTCCCGTCCCACTCTTTGTAAGGTTCCCAGTTTAGAAACATTTCACAAAAACTGACTTTATACGAGTCAATGTGAAATTCATGCTCAAGAATTTAATCGACACAATTACTTGAAATTATAACCTGAATTTGTTCTAACATAAAATTTAGCATAAAATATATATAACCATCATGTGTAAAATAATCATGAAAATACAATAACCATAAATATTAAAATGGTTTACCTTACCGAAACCAACGATATGTAGTCATAGCCTTACCCATAGTAGCGAGTCGGGTGAACCCGACCTCACGACATGGTGGCAACCAATAAACCTTCGGTTAAACCCGACCATCACGTGACAACTAATAAACCTTCGGGTAAACCTGACCATCACGTGGCAACTAATAAACCTTCGGGTAAAACCGACCATCACGTGGCAACTAATAAACCTTCGGGTAAACCCGACCATCACGGGGCAACTAATAAACCTTCGGGTAATCCCGACATCACGGCCGTGGAAATAATATGTAATCGTTTCCTTACTCACATGTACCTTTCCAACGATACTGTATTATAATTATTTCACAAAATCTCAAAATCTCTTTCTTAAAACAATAAGTTTTCAAAGTGGTTTAAAACCTCAATCCATGTACCCAACATATTTAAATACCACAGACTCATCCATGAACTTAGTAAAACTTCCAAATATTTAAAATGTTGACAAAATTTACATGAAATGATAACTTGTTTATATGGAAACATGTCATTCTATTTGTGCATAACCAACCATTCGATCAAATGATATATTTATTAAATAATTAACCATAATTATATACCAATATAATACTGAAAACATTTAAAACATACTCATGCTCATGATTCTGAAGCCTTTGATGCTGCTTTCTGCGAGGATCGTCTCTAGCTTCGGCGTGAGTGCACCTTGTAATACTCGTAAGACACCACTTAGGCTCCGATGGCGAACCGACAACATTGGAATGCCCTGAAGGCCTTAGAATAACTTTTTAGAACTATAGAAACATCCCTAAATTGGACTCACAGACGGGTCCGAATTCACAGGTGTGCCACATAAGACGAATCTTCCAGTGGGGCTTTTAACATGGGAGCTAATTTCCTGAAATTGAATCGTCCAATAATTCATAAAAACATCCAATTTCACTAATCCATCTTCAATATTTCCAAACTTGACCAATTGGTACTCGATTTCCGTCCAACCTTCTCGGTAACTACCCTAAATGACCTAAAAATGGAAAACTAAACAAACGACGTCCAAAATTCACAAACCATATATCAACGGAAAGCCGAGGGCAGGGAACACATCCAGTACCCTTACGCCGGTCCCAAAGGTTCTTTGTGGTGGCCGAAAAACTCGATCAACGGTCGGCCCGACTTTGTTTTTGTGTGCTCTTTCAAGCGGTGAGGAATGCATAAGAGACCATGGAAATGAGTTCAGAGGGTCCAAAAGTAGTGGGGGAGGTATGGGTTTGCCTGGAGTGGCCGGAAAATGCAGAAAAACGGTGACCCACGGTGGCGGCCTTAGCCAGCGGCCCTTTACTGATATGGGCGCGTCCGGCGCGATTTCTTAGTGAAAATCTCATGGTGGGATCATCACTGCCAGCATCTCACTCCACCGGCGGCGCATGCAGGTAGGTGAGCGGAGTCGCCTCCCGCCCGGTACGAAACGAACGGCGGCTTTGAAAATGGGTCAAAACAACCCAGTTAAATGTTCACGATTTTGAGGAGTCTTTTTTCTAGGGTTTTGGAGCTCAAAATGAGTGTCTTGGGGCTAGGGTTTTTCATTTGCCTGTGAGCTAGGACTATATAGGGCTAGAATTAGCTTTAATTAAAGCGAAGAACGGCTTTGGACGTTGTTAAAATGCTGTTGTTTGAACTCTCCATGGTCATAACTTTTTATCGTAGTCAGTTTGACTTTGACCGTCCCCCATGAGACTCGTATCGACTAGGCCTATGAAATGGTTTCTTAGTCAACCCAAAATTATTCATCCTTGAAAAAGTCAACTTTGGTCCACATACTAAGTATTGGTCAAACCTGGTCAAATCTGGTCAAACTTAGTCAAACTTGGTCAAACGTGTTAAAAAACTTGTATTATTTGGTACAGGTCATTACAGTGGATCATAGTCAAGGATGTGTTTCCCTAGAGTCGGATTAAGTGTCACTTGTGATAT
This sequence comes from Tetrastigma voinierianum, assembly GCA_016808115.1. Classification (NCBI taxonomy): domain Eukaryota; kingdom Viridiplantae; phylum Streptophyta; class Magnoliopsida; order Vitales; family Vitaceae; genus Tetrastigma; species Tetrastigma voinierianum. Next base: position 167,001 of record JAEQBH010002922.1, on the reverse strand, counting down.
GTAAACGTTAGTATTTGTGCAGAAAGGCAACATCTTGTAGTGGCAGTAACATGATGAGAGGCAACACCAGCGGGTTCCCTAAGGCTTGCCCTAACCAGTAGTGTCTTTTGCCTGCCTCTCTCCTTGCCTTGTGAGATGCACCACTAATAAGCGTCAGCGAAACCAATTGACGAAGGCCTCTTTGCGAGATCTGGTCCTTGCGCTCTCAGGTATTCTTTGATGGCGGGCGATTCGAGGATGGGAGGCTGCGAGATTGAGTTCATTGTCGTTGGGAGTATCGCTTGTCAGGAAACAACAAGCCCCTTCCGCTATCGCGGGTGATTAGGCATTGCATCGCGATTTCTATCTCATGCTTTTTTTCTAAGATCGCGACTTTTTTTTATCTTGGCCCGCAATTAGTCATTCTCTTGTTGTAAGCGCTCGGCTTGACCTTGCAACTCCTCATCTATCTAGCTTATTCCCCTTGTTTTCTTTCCATGTCATGATGCTAAAGAGATGGAGTGATCTTCGCTTGAATTGGGTTCATCGGAATGCTTGTCATCACGACTGCCTCAGGCGATTTAGACGTAGAATGGGGGATCAACAAAGTCCCAGATGGTGAAGGGTGTGAGCGTCGTTGCGACCAGGCCCTTGCCGGCTGTAGGTGAGACTTTGTTCAATTCACGGATGGGCGCCAATTGGTGTAACACAGATAACTGAATAAATTAACGTTTTCTAGTAAAGGACATTTGTGGATGTCTAGATTAAGAGAGGGAATATAGGGTTTCTCTATTGTTAAGGATTGAAGGTGGGACGATCGTCGATAACTAATGTTTGAGAATTGTGGCGTTGAAGACCACGCATCATCAACGGTAGGAGCTCGGGGTTTGTGCGTGGTAAACAGAAGCTTGTAGGCAGCTTCTTTCAAGATTAGAGCCGGGTAGCCCCAAAGAGTCAAGTATTCAAGAGAGGTGTTGAAGTCCCGATCCTGTTGGGAGGCCCCGGAGCCTTAGGCGTCTTGTGAAATAGAATTGGAACTCGGGGCATGAAAGGATAGATAAGTATTTGAGCGAGGTAAACTATTAGAAACCCCAAACAGACCTTGAGGTTTGAAACATGCAATTTTGAAGAGTGGTAAAGCGTAGAGAGCGACCAGATGCTTCCTGAAATAGCTCAGTAGATGCTCCTCGAAGGCGAAGCTCTAAGGTTCGACATCCCATTTGAGAGTGTAAGAGAAAAGAGTATCTGTAGACCCCAGTCCACCTGGGTCGTGAGTTGGTGGCAATAGCTAATTTCAAGTTCACGTAGGTTAGAAGTCAAACCATCTTTGTGAAACAACAATTGTGGACAATCTATTAATTTCCATCTCTGCATTAAGGTTGGGATTGTGTCTCCTATGACCAGACAACTTGAGGCTTGAGGTGGTACTTGATCTCGTAGCATGCGTAGAGAGCGACGATTCAATATATTCGAAGATCAGCAAGTTTGGTGTCCGTCTTAGAAGAAAGTGGGCTCACTCTTCTAAAATCGAGATGGAGAGGGAATTAAGACCCTTTAGATCAGAGGTACTAAAATTAATCAACTTAGGGAAGAGCGACGATTGAGAAGGTTGGTGGGACATATAAATCGGTTCCACTCCTGCTGATTTCTATTGTTTCAAGAGATGGGTGATAGCATCTGAACAATTCTAAAGTGGGAAGCTAAGTCTGTGGTCTTGTTTGAATTTTTAGGCGGATTTTAGTGTAGTGGGTAAACAAGCTTTGTCCAGGATGGAGGAAATGACAACCAATGATTTCAAATGTTGCATAGAAGTGGGGGTCCACTTGGATTTCCTCCTCTAGTAGAGACTCTACATCATGACATTGACTAACTCTTAGCACGTGTGGTTCCATTGGTAGTTGGTTCCACTGAGACACACTTGAAATTTCAACATCTGAAGTTTGAAGAGACTTAAAGTCAGAGGCTGGCCTTTTAAACTGCAAATGACCATAATCAACCATCTTCAAATCACGAATGGCTGGAATTTGGATTGAAGCCTCAAACGGCTGCCGAGATATGCATAATTCGAGATTCCTGAAGAAGGAGCGCTCTTCTAGTAAGAAATTTCCTTTGAGCACATGACGGTCGATTAAATAAAGCTCCACGGAGACAAAGGAATTTGCATCCACGATATGACCATTCCTTCTAATTGTCCATATTCTCAAATATTTAAAGTTTGTAGGGATCGAAAGGGAGGGAAGCGAATCCTCATGAAAAACAACTCTCTTACCGCTCATCCACTATCGTCCATTTCAAAAAATTTATAAGTAACAAAAACTTTATAGTTTTTGTTGTATCATCTCAGTGACATACTTTTCTTAGAGATATATATAATCATAGATAAATCTCACTCACATAAAGATAAAGTTAGTTGTCTTGAATAATTAGATTAAAAAATGCATGTAGTGGAGGTATATTTTGTTGTGAGTATGTGGTTCTTAATAAGGCTTAAAAGGTTGGGCAAATGATATGTATATTTAGGGTATAAGGGTATTTTTGTAATTTGGTCATATCAAGGGTTATTATAATACCTTTTTATGTAACCTTATTTGGTGATAGTGAAAAGTTCAAACCGTCGTTCTCGTGGATGTAGACATACTGTCGAATCATGTAAAAGCTGTGTATTTTTCTTGTTTTTCTTCCTTGATTCTCAACATATTTTAAATTCAAGAATAAACAAGATGACCACCAATCTCCTAGCTAAGTGATCTTTGGAGATGAAATAAATTATTGTATTAGAACAAAAAAGGGGAGCATGAGTTGTCATCCAAAACTATACATAGATTTGGGATTTTGGGTTCAAATGTCTGGTGATTTTAATTTTCTTTTATAGTCATTTCTCCCTCCATAACATTTTGGTTTCGATTTCTTTAATAAACTCATTCTCGGAGTCCATATTTTTTGAATCTAGGGAGGCGAGACGAAACAAAAACTCAAGGCTCATTTGTTTAGAATATTTACTTTTCAATTTTTAAGGAATAAAAAATAAAGAAAATTTATTTGATAACAAGATTTTATTTTTTTATATTTAAAAATAAGCGGGCTATTTTGAATGATATCTTTTTAATTATTTTTATATTTTAAGATTATTTTAAAATAATTTTATGCCATTTACAATAATTAAAAGTAAAAAATTAAACATAAAAGTGGTACTTCTCATGTCTTGCTTGATGTAGTGAATGCGCTCAAAGTTTAAAAATACAAGGGCATAAGAAAGAGTCGGGTTCAGTTATAGTGAGGACAATTTATCATCTTGTAACTAAAAGTGTTTAGCTTTAAAAGACAAAATTTATTTTTAAATATATTTTATAATGTTTACCAATAAGTTAAAAAATATTTTAGGTTTTTTTAAAAATATTAAAAAAAAACTAATTTAAAAATAATTAATAAAATATACATGTGAGCTCTCCTGATTGGTGTACTTTCTTTTATTATTCTTTGGTTATTTATTGTGAAAAGAAAAATGAACTTAGTGGATTTGTATTTATAAAAATTTGTTATACAGTGGATTTGGATTTTTATAAAAGAAAAAGAAGAATAAGTAGTAGCTAGGGTGGAAGGGACCAGTTTCTAGCTCTTCTTGAGCAGCCTTCAAAACATGTCTATTGTTCAATAATGCAGACAAGAAGCCATGTAAAGGTAATAGAAATGGTCTCATTGCCACCTATCATGAGGTCTACTGTTCAAAATTCATAAAATAACAAAACAAAGGTATTAAAAGAGAAGGCATCATAATAGGAACCTCATATATCCCAGAATGAAGTGGCGGCCAAAATAGTTGGGCGGATCCCACTAGACTTAGTTTGGAACCGAAAAATTTTAGCGAAGAAAGAAAAAACTAAATAAAATAATTTTCATATTGATTTCACAATGGACAATATAAAGAAAATAAAATATAATCGAAATTACATAATATTTTTATTTTCCTCAAATTTTCTTTCTTTGCACTTTTTCTTCCCTATTTTCCTCTCCATTTTATTTCCTTAGTACTTTTTAGGTTCCAAACAAATCCTAAGGCTCCATTTGGAACCCGAAAAGTAGTAGGAAAAGAAAATAAAGAGGAAAACCGGAAGAAAGTAAGTGGAGGAAAAAGAGTTTAAACTGTACATTGATTACATATCAAGCTCATTTTGTTGTTTATCAATTATTATTATTAAAGACATGATAAGCATAGTAAGTCAAATCCAATCAACTTGAATTTTTCGGAGAGTTGGTCATTTGCAATATGATATCGGAAGCTTGATGCGACGCACCTTTCCTGATTTGTTACATTTGTTTTGGTGAAGTTTCATGAAGGACTCTTTAGTTTGTTTGAACATGTAGTATGGATCTAGAAAATATGTAAAATTTTTAGGAGAATTTTGTATTGTGTTGAATTTTTTATATTTTACAGCAGGTAAAACTAAACATAGAGAAAATCATTTTCCTTAGTATTTTCTTTCTTTAGTACTTTTCGGGTTCAAATGTAGCTACTGGTTGTCTTTGGAGTTTGCAAGAATGTACTAATGAAAGAAAAAATTGCTAAGTAAAATGATTTTATCATATTTTGATGTCTAATGAAAAATGTTAAAAAAATAAAAATCAAATATACATAAGTATTTAGAAACTTAAGTATTTTAAAATTATTTATTTTTATAATGACAAATGAAAATAAATAAAATAAGTTTGAAGTATTAGATAAAATAATACATTAGATTTAATTTTATTTTCATTCATATTTTTTTTTCCTTCTACTTTTCATTTTTCTATTTTTCCTTACATCTTCCTTCATTTTTTGAGAACCAAACATAGCTAAATTAATATTAGAGGAGGCTAAATAAGCATAAATCACTTGCATGGTTAAATGATAATTAGTTTTACTTTCAATTTAAGCGATGTTTGTGCGAAGTTTTCCCAAAATTTGTGGGAGGCGAATTTTTTTTTCCAAAGCCCTAAGTGGATGCGCGATTATCCAAATGCATAATAGATAAGGGAATTGACAATTCAGAAAAAAATTGGAATACATTACTTGAATTAGTTGGTAATGTAATTTGCTTTGATTATATTGCCTACTACTACATCATTGGAAGACCCGGGGTTGGTCAATTAATTAATTAAGTCTAAGTAGTTCTTGCCCAAGCCTTTTCTGGTTCTTTAACTAACCAGAATAGACAATAAGGGAAAAAAAAAAAGAGTATAAGGAACACAAATTTATGTGAAAACCTTGAATTAAAAAAAAAAAAAAAAAAACATGCATGCGCAAATGAGGAGAAATAAATATGATGAGTGGTGGAGTGTTGTGGCTGTTGAGAAAAATAATCACAAAATCCTAGAATACCACATGAAGAAGAAGACTTGAGTCTTTATATTAAAAGCTATGAAATTACAAGTACAAGGAGGCATATATAGGCTGGTGCCCTTCTGACCACTAGGAAAACACGAATTACAGATCTGAGGAAAATACAAATTAAATCTGAGAAATTACAAAATAAAATATAACAATATATAATATCAACATCCCTGTGAGCTCATGTGGTAGGGAGAGGGAAAGTAGAAGTGTGTGAAGGTATAACATGGGAAAGTCATATGATTCTGCAGTAGCAAAATCAAGAAGCCACGTAGGAGATGTACCTGATATCGTAGAAAGAGTAGTGTTGGATGCACTGGAAGATGGAAGATGAACCTGATTAACCATATCCTGTAGATCTGCTATAGAGAGAGATGTGGTAGGACCAGACTTGGAATGGGTGTCCATAGCTGATAATTGAGACGAGGGTCGGCTTGGTAGTGTTACGAGAGAATACGCGATGGAGTGTAACGAGGTTTCAACGGAGATGAACTTTTCTCTTCTGAAACTACGGATAAGGAGAGACTTCTTATTGTTATGTTGTCGACATTATTCCGCTTTGCCTTTGAAAACAAAGGTAGGTGGGCTGACATAGGGAAAAACAGGAGTAACAGTTTGCGGAACAGTGGCTGGAGTAGCAAGAACCATGGTCTGGATAGAGATGGGTTCGATCCCGAAGATGGGTCTCATTATCGGTAACTAACTTATGAATAACGTGAGGCCCATTGGTAAGGATCTGATGGAGAATATGACCAGCTCAATTCAGAGCTCATCACGAAGCCCTAGTTAAGCGAAACAATCGTCCTTGTTCATGGTGAACACCACACCATTTAGTGTGTTAGAAATTTGAGAGAACTTCGTTCAGATGCAATTAATTGATCCCAAATAGATTTCATTGATTGTGATGTCACGAATCCGCTACTTTGGTTCACGACCCAATCCCGATAAAAGGACAGGCGTGAGCTTAAAGTTGCGAGCACCACTCGGTCAGGCATATCCCGATGGTAAGTCCCAAACTTCTTTGGCAATATCAATGTTGCTTAAATTCATCAGCAATGAATGAAACAGATGTATGCGAAACCAAGTGATGATTTGATGATTAGCACTTTCCCAATCCTCAATTCGAATGGCATGGCGAAATCCGGTTTCTTTATTGTTGTTTTGGAATAGGGCCGGTCTGAGAGACATAAAGCCCCGCAAACTTAGGCCTTTGAGATAGCTACATGGCTTGAACCCTTTGAGCAAAATTATCTCCATTAAAAAAATAGCATGAATCGGACAAGAAATCTCATCACACGGCATATCAAAATTCCGTCGGAAAGCGAGACAATAAAAAAGGGGAATCGGGATCACGAAAATAAGTCGAATGTGCAGGCCCGGTACTGACCCAGCGGTCAACGGTCAGGCTGGCGATGTGGCAAAGCAGCGGGATGACGTGGCAAAGTCAGTCAACGAGGTGAGTTAGAGAAGCGGTGCGGGAGGAAATGGTGGCAAACAGTGGTGTTCGCCGAAAAAAGAAGCTATACGGTGGCTGTAATGCCTAGACCGTGAGAGTAGGGAAAAAAATGGAGAGCTTTGCTCACGATGCCATGAAAGACTTGAGTCTTTATATTAAAAAGCTGTAAATTACAAGTACAAGAGGGAGGCCTTATATAAATTAAACTCTATACAACCCTAGAAAACACAAATTACAATCCTAATGAAAATACAAATTATAATCTAGGAAGTACAAAAATAAATATAACAATATATAATAATCTAACATCCCTTGAATTCATGGTAGGGAGAGAGCTATTTAGAAGTGTGTGAAAGGTGTAAGCATTAAGAGAAAGAGAGTCATATGATTGTAGCAAAGAAGAATCAAGAAGCCCACGTAGGAGATGTACGATATAAGTAGAAGAGTAGTGTTGGATGCCTTTGGAGAATGGAAGATGAACTTGATTAACCATATCCTGTAGATCTGCTATAGAGAGAGATGAGGTAGGATTAGACTTGGAATGGGAGTCCATAGCTGATAATTCAGACAGGGTTAAAGTTGTAATGTTCTGAAGAATACGCTGACGAGTGTAACAGATTTTAACAGAATGACCTTTGTTCTTGCAGCGCGGATAAGAAGGAGACTTCTTATTGTTATGTAGTTTGACATTATTCCGCTGCGCTGGAAAAACTGAGAGGAGTAGGTGAAGGTGTGAGGAGGAAAAGCGAAGGAGTAACGGTCTGCGAGGAATGAGTGATTTGAATTAGCAGAACCATGAGTGCGGATAGAGATGGGTTCGGTGCGAAGGCCGGGTCTCATTATCAACTAACTTATGAATAGCTTGTGAGGCGTGGTAAAAGGATCACGATGGAGAATATGACTTAGGCCCAGGTGAGCTCATCACGAAGCCTTTATTAAAAGCGAAACAATCGTCCTTGTTCACGGTGAACATAAACCAATTTGGTGTCAGTAGAATTTGTGAGAACTGGTTCAAATGCAATTAATTGATCCCAAATAGATTTCAGTCGATTGTGATATACAGTAATCCGCTCACCTAGTTCGTGACGAATCTAATAAAGTTCGTGTGTGAGCTTGAAGTTGCGAGCACCACTGCGATTAGACATCTGGGAGTAACAGTAAGTCCCAGGCTTCTTTGGCAATATCAGCATTGCTAAACTCATGCTTGATGGTTGAAATAGATGTATTATGAAACCAAGTGATGATATGATGATTAACACTTTCCCAATCCTCAATCCGAATGGCATAGGCAGAATCAGTTTCTTTGTCCACTTGTTTTGGAATAGGACGGTCACTAGAGACATAAAGCCACAACTTGTGGCCTTTGAGATAACTACGCATGGCTTGCTTGAGACCAATGGAGCAAGAGCTTATCCTCATTAAAAATAACATGAATGGGACGAAATATCATCACGTGTGGCATATCAAAATTCTGAATCAAAAAAGCGAGACAACAAAAATGGAATCGAGAGCGCGAAAATAGAAGTCGAGGAATACTTGGTCAGAATTTTTGGTCAACGGTCAGCTAGCGACATGGCAAAGTCAATGGGATGACGTAGGAAAGTCAACGGGCGCGGGTTAGAGGAAGCGGATGCGGGAGGAAGCTTGGTGGAAGCAGTGGTGTTCCACAGGAAAAAGAAGGCCTCTGCGTGGGCATGCAGGCCGTGAGAATAGCGGAAAAAAAATCAGAGAGCCTGCTCTGATACCATGAAGAAAGACTTGAGTCTTTATATTAAAAGCCCAGCCAGTACAGAAGTCTGAGAGGAGGCCTTACTTATAGGCTGGCACATGCTACAGAAAAACCACAATTACAATCGTAAAGGAAAATACAAATTATAATCCTAGAAATTACAAAATAAATATAACAATATATAATAATCTAACACCATACAATACCTCAAAATATCACAAACCCTAAAAATACATGTATTTCTTTACAGGCATCCCAAAATGAAACAGTTATGTCCCCAATAAGAATAGTTGTGGGCCACTGGTTCAAGTCTATCAATCCAATAAGATCACTAAAAAATCTAAAAAAAATATTCATAATGTTACCTGAAACTTTTGGGTAAAATTTCCTTGTTTATTGTTTCCACATTCTACGAGAATTAATTCATGGACTTAAATTTGATTTATGCATGCGCGGGTTCTTCTTATAAAAAACCAATCAATAATTGAATCAACCTAGAAATTTGATTAATGCGTTTATACCAAATATTCATGGATTTATGGTGAACATGGTGATGGCACTCAACTCTCACTCGAATTATGATTCGTGATAATCAAAGAGGTTCCCATATAAATATAGATAAAAAAGAAAAAAAAAGCATACGATGTTATCGCCTTGATTTATAGTGCGAGTAGCAACGAGAAGCATCTTTGATCTTGAGTCGGCATGGCGTTTATGAAATCGGTCTCCTGGCCGGCCTCACCATTTAGAGCCCCCTTTATGTTCTATAATTGAATCCAAATTCCTTTGAAGCGAGTTTCATAGGCGACAAATGACCTTTCAAATCTAGCCATTCAAGAAATGGGATCATGACTGACGCCACACTGGCCTCAAGTAGACGCATGAGTTTCCTAATTGTTGATATAGTAGACCTTCCTTCCTCACCCCCATTGACAATGTTGTTAAGATATATCTTCCCAGTAATCATCCTCAGAACTACATTCTAGGTCAAATGTGTTGTTACCTTTATTGTCTAACCTTCGGGGCATCAGCGGCGTGATGTGAACTTGCAAAAAAAGGCGATCCGACAATGGTGGGTTGGCCGCCTCTCTGATGATTAAGAGTCGAAAAATATGGAGAGGAAGAAGAGATTCGAGCAGTTGGAATTGCGCCTGCCTTTTCATCGAGTAGGGTCCTCCTAGTTTATAGAGGGTGGTTCATGAATCCCTCTCCCCTTTTTCTCCGGAATGAATCTAATTTTCTTAGGAACAAAATTTCCCTTTCCTTATCAAAGACTAATTATTTCTTATCAAGGTTTAATCTTCCCAGAAGTAAGGGATTTGAAAACTAGAAAATTCATGGATAAATACCTTTTGTGTATTTCCACTCCTTTATCCATTAACGTCCATAGAACTTGTCTGGCAAGGAGGACCGGCTAGTTGGGACTTGGAACTCTAGGCAGAGTACGCCACGAGGCCCAGCCTTTAGCGGGGATACCCAGAGCTTTCATAGGCAGATCTCAATTTCACATCTAGGTAATGCCTTCAATGAGATGGAAGGTGGGCTTGGGCCGCTTCACATCGTGGGCCAGGCGGACCATGGACCGAGTGGGCCGGGCCATGGGCCCATTGAGTAGTGGGTTTAAAACCTATGGTACTCATAATGCCCCCCTTTTTCCTGACTGGAATTTTGTGCTTTTCTAATTGGGGAAAATACCGTAGTATTAAATGTTGAATGTAAGGAGGTAGTGCTTTCGTGGGTTCAAAGCGAGTGGGAAATGCATGCTTCCCAGGACATATGGGGTGCATCTTGTTCCGACGGCACATTTAATGCAACCACAAAGTGTACTTATAACTTCAAAAGAACCAAAAGTTCTCATACCAATTGTTGTGCCAATACACCAAATAATGCAATAAGTAGAATAACTAAGGATATAAAAGAAAGAGAACACAAATAAATTTAATGAGGTTCGGTATAAATGTCTATGTCCTCAGGTGCCAATGAACAACTTCCACTAATAAAAGAGAATTACAAACTGAGGGCCACAAATCAAATTCCTAAGAAATTGAGCTAAAAAGTAAATACCCAAGCAATTGGGCAATACTACAAATACTCAAAGTAGAGAGGGGGAAAGGTGTAAAGATTACAAAGTATCAAATGCCCTTTTATAGGCTAGCTAAGGGGTGGAAGCAAATCTCACTTTTAATCGATGTGGGATTACTGAGATAAAAACACATAACAATTCCTTTAGGAGAGGGTGAATCTAGATCGAGTTCGATAGATAAGGCAACACGGCCCGATACTTTGATTTGACATTGCTTTTAAGATAATATCACGAGGTGGATGTATATATATATATTATTCTTTCAAAGAGTTTTTATTTTTATTTAAATTTTTATATATTATTTTTGTATCTTGTAAATTTATAGTACCAGATTCTTACAGGGATTCTTTAAAAGGATTAATTTATACACACTATGGTCTCTATTGTTGTGTAGTCTGACACAGCGTTATGGTTTCGTCTTCTTCTTGCCTTGTATATTTGTGTGTGGCTGATTCGAGATAAAAAAATATATCAATCGAGACAACAAATCAAATCCAATGGTCATCCAATATGCTCTGGAGACTAGAATCATAGATATTCTAGTCATGTAGTAATATATCAAATATGTAGGTTTAACTATCAAATAGTTAATGAATTTGATTATCGATGTATTCCTAGTTTAAATAAAAAAAGTATTCGAGCCATCATGCTGGGTGGGTTTATTGGTGAAGTTTTTTTCTTATGTATTATGCATTAATGTTTATTTTTTATATACAAACTGTGTTAACGAAAAGTTAAAAAATAATAAATTTAGGAAAAAAATTTACAAATACCAATATATTCTCTCCATCTGGATGTTTCCTAATCCAGTGTATTAACTTTTATAAAAAGTAATTAAAAAACGAGGAATTGAAAGTTAAAGGGGATAAAAACAAAGTTATTTGCAAAACTAATCCTTACTTTTATAACCTTAAAATATCCCTACTTTGGACAAAATTGCCCCTTAATGTGTTAAAACCCAAAATAATATTGCAAATCTAACCCATTTCTATACATGTTGGACTTAACCATTGTTAAGTTAGCATTCGAACAAACTTGAAGGGTGTCAAGTCTAAGTTTCTAATCCCTTTCTATTGCAAAAAATATTGCAAATCTAACCCCTTTCTATACATGTTGGACGGAACCATCGTTAAGTTAACATTTGAACAAACGTGAAGGTGTCAAGTCTAGGTTTCTAACCTGAATGTTTGATTTAACCAGCGTTAAGTTACATTTGAACAAACTTGAATGGGGTTAAATCTAGGTTTGGCACCATTTTCCATAATCAGCTATTTAGTTTGGACTTAACCATCGTTAAGTTATATTTGAACAAACTTGAAGGGGGTTAAGTTTAGGTTTGTATGGTGGTTAGAGCATAGATTTGTCAGAATGACATAGAAATATCCTTCCTTTTTGGGTTTTAAGAAAAGGGGTTAGATTTGCAATTTGTCCGCACCAAGCGATTACCCCCTTAAAAAATTTAAACTGAATTGAGCCTCCTCTTTTCTCGAGACTGTCGTTCATCCCTCGGTTCTTCCTTTTCGACGGATTCCACTTTATAAATGAGGGATAATTTTTTGATCATTCTTGCCTTGAAATCACCCCTTCCATTGTTCTTCCCCAGATCTTGGTTTTCTTTTTCAACAAAATGATTTCTTTCATATCGATATGGGGTTTTCTTTTTTTTTTTTTCCTTTTTTTTTCGTGTTGTTGTCATCGACCTGATGTAGTGTTTTGTTGTCGGCTTATTGCGGCGTGCAGTTTGTCTTTGATGGTTGGCTTCTTCATGGGTTTTCGTATTGGTGTTTCAAATGGAAAAGTTTTGATCCAATAGGGTCATCATATCAAATCCTATTCGTCGTTATAGTGAATCACGGAATCTTAGGTATTCCTAGGCATTTTGGATTATCAAATGTGTGGAGTCTTGAGCCGTTTTTTCTATTAATGCGGATAATGCACCATCCTCTAAGGTTTTACCCCAACACTTTTGATTATGTGTTTCTAACCCGGATGTGTGGAAACTTTAATAAATAAATTTCTATATTTTCCGCAGTAAAAAATAAAAAATAAATAAAATTAGTCATTCTTTGCTCATCGTGACTAGCTCATGTGGCGACCGCTCAGCTTGTCAAAGGCGGGGGGCATAGGGGAATGGTCTCAGGTTCGAGTTCCAATAAGGACAGTTTATTACATTGTAACTAAAGTGTTTGGCTATAAAAAATAAAAATAAAATTAAAAGTAAAATAAAAAAATATGTATATATATATATATATATATATATATATATATATATATATATATATATATATATATGGAGAGACCACGTGTACATAGTTAAAAAGATCACTTGCATATTCTAGCAGTCACTCACCAAAACTTAATTACCTGCAGGAAAAACAAATGGGCTTTAAAGTCAATGCCCTTTCCCTCACATTTATTCATTACAATAACAAATACCAATAATAGGCAATCTAATGAATCAACTAAGAATCAAGCCAATTCCCTACTTTGTTGAAATCATCAAATCCACACAATTATGTATACACGATCTTTTTATATTTTAGTATTAATTTGTGTAGCACTAGTAAAATTCCGCACGAAGGTGGGGCGTGATCATAACTTCTAAAGGAGCGGCCTTAGGCATCTTTGAGACTTATCCCCTCTACTGTCATGTCTGGGACAATTTGATGGATGTAGCCATGAAAATCGCGAAGCAATCGAGCAATTTTCAAGTGTAACATCTGTAAGGCCATATTGATTCCTAGGCAAGATCTTCTACGAGAACCAAATGGGATTAACTTAAAATATTGGCCAAAAACATCTACAGTTGCATGACTTGTCAAAAACCTCTATGGCTGAAACTCTTTAGGGTTAGACCAAACGGGATACCGATGCATCTTCCATGCATTGACTAGTAGCGAGTGCCTTTGGGGAATGTAATACCGCTTAATGCAACAATCTTCAATTGCCTCGTGTGGTAATACGCAGGGGCCCAGATAGTATAGCCTGAGTTTCCTTAACAATAGCTTTAAGGTAAACTAGGTTCGGGATATCACGATTGTTCACCCATTTGTCTCTACCAACCTTTACGTCTAGCTCTTCTTGAGCATGCTTCATAACCCGTCTATTGTTCCAGCAATCTTGGCCAGGAGCCATGTAAAGGTAATGAAGTGTTCTCATTGCGCCACAATCATGATGCATTATTTCAAAATTCAAAAAATAACAAATCAAAAGGTATTAAGAAAGAGAATGCATCACAATAGGACCTCATATATATCCAAATGAAGTGGCAGAGCCGAAAACTAAGTTGAGTGGGGCAAAATCACTAAGACTCTATTTTGAACCCAAAAAATTTTAGGGAAAGATAAAAATACTAAATAAAATAATGTTCTCATATTTGATTTCACAATGGACAATATAAAATATAATACAAAAAATTCTTCAACATATTTTTTTATTTTCCTCAAAGTTTTTCTTTGCACATTCCCATCCACATTTTCTCTCCTTTTACTTCCTTAGTACTTTTCAGGCTTCAAACGAATCCTAAGGCTCCATTTGGAACCCGAAAAGTAGTAGGGAAAGAAAATAGAGAGGAAAAGTTGAAGGAAGTAAATCCTGGAGGAAAAGTTAATTCTTTATCAAAGTCATTTTATTTGTTTCTCTATTATGATTAAAGACATGATACTTATATTAAACTCAAATCCTACCTACTTGAACTTTTAGGAGAGTTGATCATTTAATATGATATTAGAATGACGCCACCTTTCAACAATTTATTCCCCATTTGTTTTTATAAGTTCTTGAAGGACTATATTTAGTTTGTTTGGACGTGCAGTATGGAGCCTATGAAAATATGTAAAATTTTGAGAAATTTTTATTGTATTTGATTTTTTTTTAAATTTTACATGGTAAAACCAAATATGAGAAGAAAATCATATTCCTTTGTATTTTTTTTCTTTCTTTAGTACTTTTCGGGTTCCAAATGTAGCCTAAGGTAGTGCTTGGTTCATAGAAAGTACTAATGAAAGAAAAAATGCTAAATAAAATGATTTTATCACATTTGGATGTCTAATGAAAAATGTCATTGAAAATCAAATATACATAAAATTATTTAGAAACTTAAGTCTTTAATTAATTAATTTTTATAATAACAAATGAAAATAAAACAAATTAAGTTTGAAGTATTAGATAAAAAAATACATTAGATTTAATTTTGTTTTCATTCACTTTTCTCCTTCTACTTTCATCTCTACTTTTTTCCTTACATCTTTTTCATTTTTTTTCAGAACCAAAAACATATCCTAAATTAATATCGGAGGGGCTAAAATAAAAGCATAAATGCCTTTGCACATGGATTTAAATGATAGTGGTTTTACTTTTTAATTTAAGTAATATTTGTGGAAATTTTTTTCCACAAAATTTGAGGAGGCAAAAAAAAAAAAATCCAAAATTTCAGGGCGTTTGCCCCTTAAGCTAAAGTAGATCCGCTGTTGTACAAATGCATAACAGATAAGAATTGACAATTCGAAAAAATTTGGAATACATTACTTGAATTAGTTGGTAGTTTGCTTTGATTATATTGCCCACTACTACATCATTGAAGATCCAGGGTTGAGGTCAATTAATTAATTAGAAGTCAAAAGAAGTTCTTGCACAAGCCTTTTCTGGTTCTTTAACTAACCAGAATAGACATTAAGGGAAAAAAAGTATAGGAACACAAATTTATGCTTGAAAACCTTCAAAAAATAAAAAACCATGCGTGTGCAAATAGCGAGAAGTAAATATGAGTACAAAATTAATTGGAGTATTTGTGGCTATTAGAAAAATAATCACAAAACCCTAACATACCACACAATACCTCAAAATATCACAAACCCCTAAAAAATACATGTATTTATTCTGGTCATCCCAAAAGCAAAGCAGTATGTCCCAATAAGATTAGTTGTAGGCCACTTGTTCAAGTCCTATCGACCATCCCTTAATCAATAAAACCCTATAAAAATATTCATGATATTGCATCCAGAAACTTTCTGGGTAAAATATAACCCAACTGTAACAATATTTCCTTGTTGGTTCAGCTTTAAAAAGCTCGTTTTCATATGAGAACGAGTTTTACACCGTTATATGGTGATTTAATCTTTTGAGATTTGTGTAGATTAAAATTTTGTCTGAGAAAAACTGAACTCAATAAATAAAATCACTATCTAACGGTGCTTAAACTATTATATGAACAACTTTATAAAAACCACTTCACTATTTAGTGTTTCGCATTCTGCAGAGTAATTCATGGACTTAAATTTGATTTATGCATGGGCATGATTCATGCCCCATAACCAATCATTAATTGAATCCAACCTAGAATTTGATTAATGCATTTATACCCAAATATTCATGGTTATAGAGAGGAGTGAACATGGTGATGGCACTCAACTCTCACTCCAATTATGAGTTCATGATAATCAAGAAGGCGCCTTATGTAAATATAGATAAAAAAGAAAAAAAAAAAAAAAATACCAGTACTGTCGCCTTGATTATAGTCTGAAACTTAGTAATAAACGGGGAAGCATCTTTGATCTTGGTTAGCATGACGTCTATGAAATCCTGCCTCCTGCTGGCCTCACTTTCAAGCCCCCCTTTATGTTCTTCAACCCAACTTTCTATAATTGATTCCAATTCCTTTGAAACAAGTTTCATAGTCGACAAATGACCTTTCAAATCTAGCCATTCAAGAAATGGGATCACGTCTGACATACAGTAGCCCCAAGTGACGCATGAGTTTCCTAATTGCTTATGTAGTCGACCTTCCTGCCTCACCCCCATTGACAACGTTGTTAAAACATCTCTTCCCAGAAATCATCCTCAGAACTACATTCAATGTCAAATGTTCAAACCATTTACTCATCACCACCATTTGTGGATTCACCCAGTTATCTTTGCCAAGAATGTACAAATCTTTGATTCCAGCATCCAATTCGGAGACCTGCAAATGGGTGAAGTCAGTGAGGCGAGCCGTGGAGAGAAGTTCGAGCATGGACAGCTTTTCGCATCTCCGCCAAAGAGGTCCGTAGGAGCATAAAGGCAGAATAAGGCATAGTTGTAGCCAAAAATCTTGGCTGCTGCAGAAGTTGGGCGTGAGGCCAAAACTTTATCGTTGGTAGTGAAGCATTCTTTAACAGCCTCATGATTACTCACCACAAGAGTTGGGAACATTCCAAGCCGGACCACAAACACAGAGGTGGCTAAAGTCGGCCATGGCGCGAGGAGTTCGAAAACCCGGGACTACCTTGTAATAGGTGCAGGTGACCGATAACCGGCCAGAAGCTGAGAATCTGTGGGGTGTGCCACTGTTAACGATGAACTCTTTCTCTGATTATTATATCTGAGATCATAGCTAAGAACATTTCTGAATGAGAACAAATCATGTAGTACTGAAAAGTTGGAGAATAATTTTTATCATGGTTCAGATTCATTCTTCCACATATTTATACAATTTCCATTAAGATTCAGTGTTTTAAATCCCAACATGGCGGCCGCCACCAAGTGGAGTAATTTTCTTGGTCAGCATTATAATTTCCCTGTGGTATCAACATCAATCAATAATGTTTGAAGGTAGACGCACTCAAATCATAAAAGATTTTAGTCATACGATGCCCGTATTTTAAAGAATTAAAAAAAAATTAATAGAAGGGTATGGTAATTCATTAAGGAACCCTAGGTATAAAAAATAAAATATGTTATTAATCTTTTGTTCCTTTGTTTCTCTAATACGTAGGCTCTCTTGATCGTAGCAATCAAAATTTAGGAGTTTGAAGAATGATTTTCAATGGTGAGGGATTTTCCTGATTTCATTATATTAGAAAGAAAATAATGTTAATAATAATAATGGTGCTTTTGTTCCTTCTCTAAAATAGTTCTCTTGTTTGTAAAAATTTCGAAAAAATTTAGGATGTCAGATCTAAAATTGAAGAAGTCAATCGAAAGTAAGATATTTCTTATTTTATTTTTTCTAGTTTTTTTTATGCATGTAGATTATTTAATTTTCTTCAAGTTTAGATCAATCTTGAAGAAGTCGGATTCGAATAACACTCTCTTTCTTTAAAAAATAAAATAAAATAATGATTGATAGTGTCGTATCAATTGCTTTAAGTATGAGAATCAAAAGTAAAAGAAAAAAAATGGTAGGAAACTGCTTATGCTGTAGAGATAGTGAATGGAAAAATAAAAAAGAAAAGAAATGTGTGAGCCGTAGGTCATAAAGTTGTAAATGATTTCAGTCTGTGAATAAAAAAAAAAAAAAAAACAGGGACTAATTTACTAAAATAAGTAGGACCATATTAAAACAAAAAAAAGAAGAAAATAAGTAGGAATTGTGGAGCTAAACCATAGAGTGTGAGTAGGTTGAAAAGTCAAAATGAAATCTTGGCATGATTTTTGATTGGAGTATTTGAAACTGCATAAAGGAGTCTGTGTAAAAGCCAAAAGAATTTAATATAGTTAATATAATTAAATATAAAAAAATTATGCCAAATTTTTTTTATAAAAATAATCCTAGAAACTTATGTATAAACTATACCTAAGAAATCTAGATAATGATGGATGTTGGAAAAAAAAATGTTTCCAAGATATTCCATTAGTTTTGAAAAAGAAAAATAAATATTTGATGATAAATTGTAGAAATAATAATAAAAACAAATATGAAATACGTTTGGAATTCAAATTTTATAAATATATGTATTCGATGATATATTTTTTCATAAGTAGATGGAAATATTTAGTAAAAATTTGAGATTTTTATTTAGATAATATTGCAATTAAAAATGTATTGAAGAATAACATGGTACAAAATATACCAATAATAATTATTTTTAATAGAGTATGATTTGATTAAGAATATAAAAAATAAATATTTGAAATCATATTCATAAGGAATTTGACTTTATAAAAGTTTTGAACTCATTAATTAAAGAATTATTAATTGTTAAGTTGTTTAAATATTATTAGGATTAATAATATTGGCATTATGGTATTAGGATTCTCAAACCAATAATTTTAGGTGAAAAATTAATGATGATATGTCTTACTTTTTATGCTAGGGGTAAAATAGTTCATCGAGATTCTTCATATTAGCTTATTCCAGGATTACAAGTGCTCATTTGAGGTAAGGGATATTAATGCAAATTTTCTAAGGAGAATTATTTGTTTTACATCAATTTGATGATGGATTTTGAACTAAATTATATATCATTTGGTTTATGAAAAGTTTTTATTTTTTATCTATTTGATTATGCATGGATCAAATAGTGATTTTTAATATTACCTTTGAAATTTGTTTTGTTTATGACGAAAAGTGTAAAATGTGATGTTTTGTGATTTTGAATTTTACAATGAAATATTTGACTCGATTGTGGTTAGCCACGACAATGGGAATAATAGTTAATACAATTTTGATCCTTGTGAGCAGGGGAATAATAGTTGATCTTTACATTCCATGGTATTGAATGTAATTGATTTGAGCAGTAGCTTCTAGGGGGTTTATGTTAGGGTCACTAGTACTAGTAGTGTTTGGTTCCGATCAACCTTAAAAGGAACAATTTGAGGCTAGCCACCCATTTGAAAGTCCAACATGGCTGGGGCACCATTTGATATTTGATGATTAAAGAAAAATATATATGAAATGTATTTGATTTAGGACTTTGATATGAAAGTGTTTGATTCAAATTGAATATGAAACTGTTTGGATTACATTTGATATGAAAACCTCTTGATCCATGAAATTGTATTAGTATTTCTTATTAGGCTTTAAGCTCGCTCCAATTCGTTAATACTTTTTTAGGTTCCTTTAGTTTATGCGAGGAGTGACGGCTAGGTAGGTATTCGTCATCATTAGGATTTGATTAAAATTTTATGTTGGATTTTGTTGAACTAATAAGTTCATATTTATGTGGATTGTTCGATTTTGGAAGTTAATTGGGAAAGTCACTTGAATAATGACATTTCATTTTTATTAGTTCGAAGTTGGAATTTTGGAGATTCTAAACAGCTCTACTTAAGAATCGTATTTGAGATTTGGAGATTTAGAAATAATAATTTTTTTTTGTTGGCATGAAATTTTGAATGTGAAGAATTGATGAATTTAGAAAGTTACGCATTACTCACGACGGGTCTTTTGGTAAGTGGATACAATCTAGTTACAAAAGAATGGTTTGTGTCGTTTCACGCTTCGAGCCTTTGAGCTTGAGGTGTGAATTTGATAGTCATGCCCCTAGGACGGGTTTTGGGACGTGACAGAGTGGTATCAGAGCCGATCCTCGACTTGGATGTGGGGTTATATTATGTTTGGCCGCGTAAGGGGTGTTTGTCTATTTGACCCCATAATCCCCCATGGACACAAACAAGGGCGTTGTACATGTCGCATGAAGGTTGTTTATATTTTCACATCGGATGGGGAGAAACTTCTAGGACATATAAGTATGAGCTTCTATCCTATCTATTAGAGAGCGTTTAAAGCAAATGAGGGCTAAGACCCAAAGCGAAATATCTATATGGTTGAGCTATATTATTTACAATTAGAGGCTAATTTGGTTGAATGTCAAGCTTTATCTAGTGATTCTCACGTTGAATATATATTATTTAGGTTATTGTCTCCATCTTATATTTTATTATTATTTGTTTGAACATTTTTAAGTAGTAGTTGGTCAAATCCTCCGTTATATATAAGATAATCGGATCAATGACAAAATTTATCCAAGATGAAGACAGCTAACCACTCAAAGCAACTAAAGATGAAGATGAAAAAGACTTGGCATGGAAATCGGTATTGAAATTTATCCAAGGCGAAGACAACTAACCACTCTGCGACTAAAGATGCGGATGAAAAGACTTCGCATGGAAATACGATACAGAGATTATAAACATCCATGGATTCTTACCTCTTGATTAATTGGATTCATCACAGAGGAAGTCTTGAGGGTTGTTCGCTACCATCTACGAGTACAAATAAGAAAAAAAAAATGAAAACAAGAAGGGTTATAAGAATTTACGTATACGTTAAAATACCAATGAGAAGATGTTGATAATATTATGATTTCACTTTAGAAATGGTATATAAAAGTAATACTTTATCATATTTGATGGTAATCGTACATTCATCCATAAGGAATATGAATTTTATATGTATGGATTCATTATCAGTTTCATCAAATATGATTTCTATCGTCGATTATGATATATTTAGTTTGATTATAATATCCATTTGTATATGGATAGCGGGCATTTGCCTCAACCTTGCCAATTTCCACCTGAGTCACTTTAATTAAAAGTAAAAAAGATGACTTTCACATTTTGATGGTCCTCCTCAGAAACTTACATGAAAAACAAATGGGCTTTCAGCCCGGATACTCCAGTACCCCAACATTTATTCATTACCATAACATATACCCATAATAGACAAACGATGAATCAACTTAGAATCAAACCATTGCGGTCTACTGTTGAAATCATCAGATCAGACAATAATTATGTGAACTCGGTCTTTTATTTTTGGGCATTATATATGCGGAGACTACTAAAGTTAAGCGAAGGCTTGGAGTGGCGTAACTTATAGAAGTGGCCTTAGAGCATGCTTAGGCTTATCCCTTCTGTCATGTCCATTGGATGAATTTGATGATGTAGACCATGTCAATCCTTGAAGCAATCTAGCGGTTGTCGAGTGTAACATTTGTAGCCATGATTCTGGGCGAGGTCTTACGAGAACAGAAATGGGATTAGCTAAAAATGGTGGCCAAAAACATCTACAATTGCATGTTTGGTCAAAAACCTCTATAGGTGAAACTCTTCAGGATTAGACCAAATAACAAGATGTCGATCCACCTTCTATGCATAGACTAGTAAGTGGGAGCCTTTGGGAATGTAGTACCCGCCATCTGAAGCAGATCTTCATTGCGTCTTGTGGTAATAATAGGGAGCTCGGCCGCTATAGCCTCAAGGTTTCCTTAACATAGGCTTGAGGTAAACAAGGTTTGGGCTATCTGATTGTTCTGCCCATCTGTCTCATCCAACTTTTATGTCTAGCTCTTCCACAAGGCATGCTTCCATAACTTGTACATTGAATTGACAATGTAGATAGGAGCCATGTGGAGGTAATAGAAGTGTTTCAAAGTCGCGAGATCATGTTACGTAGGTTCACCAAATTTCAAAAAATAACAACATAGAAGGTTTTAGAAGAGGATGTGTATCAAAGAAAGATCCTATATATATAAACAAAAGGATCCATCCATATGCATAATATACAGCCAAAATAGATATTTAGATATAAAGATATACGGAAAACGTGTGATAGTCTCCACGAGTAGCTGAACATGGAAGCGTCTCCGAGCTTGGTTAGAATGACGTCGATGAAGTCCTACATATTCTTGGCCTCACTATTGAGCCTCCCTTTATGTTCTTCAACCCAACTTCCTACAATTGTGTCCAATTCCTTTCATGACATTTTCCTAGAGGACAATGGCCTTGTAAATCTGACCATTCAGAAATGGGATAAAGTGATACCCACCAGTGGCCACGAAATGCAGATTTGAGAGCTTCTTGATTCTTTGTTGTAGTAGATCTCTCTTTGTCATCCATGGACGAGGTTGTTAAATAATCTCTTCCTGCAGCCATCCTGGGATTACATTGAAGTTCAAATGTTAAAACCATTCCACACATGCATCGCCCTTATTTTTACCTTAAAGTACCATGGTTTTGAACCCTACATTTGATGGGCCTATGGCAGGCCGCAATGCGATATGAAGCAGCTTGAGCCCACCTTTCATATTAAAACTAGTAGGCACTTCTAAGACAGAATCCAGGAGGCCGAGTCATGAGAATCATGGTACATCCTCGAGCCCGGCCAAGAGGCGACCCGTGTCAGAGTTCCCGAGTCCCTCGGCTAATTTGTCCTCCTGCTTATGGAAAGTTCGCTATGGACGAATTGATAAAGGCGGGAAATACGCAAAGGATATTTATCCACGAATTTCCTAGTTTCCAAATCTCTTACTTTACAGAAGATTAATCCTTGATAAGGAAAAATTGGTCTTTGATTATGAAATAGAGATTTTGTTCCTAAGAAAAGGAGATTCTTTTAGGAGAAAAATGAGAGGTTATTGAACCACTCTCACATAAATAAGAGGATCTCACGATGAGAAGGTATCTGACCCAGTATGCAAACCTTCTTCCACCACCTCTCGATATTTTTCGACTTAATTGTCGGAGGCGATTATTCATCGTGGATTACTTACTTTGCGAGGTTACATTGCAACTACGATCTCAGGAGGTTAGGCGTCGAGTAAACGATTAGCGCCATATATGGGAACCGAATAGAAAGTCTTGTTTGCAGGCTTCAAGAGCTTGGCTTCAACGGCTGTCAAGTAGCCCTTCATCACACAGAGCTCTGCATGAGTTCCACAGTTCTACGTTTAATTTGCTTTCAGGCGATCGTGATAAGGAGCATTCGATGAACCAATCACCAGAAGATCAATTCCTCCATTGGCATCAGGACATGAAAAGAAAGCAAGAGGAACAAGCAAGATAGATGAATGAGTTGCAAGGTCAGAAGCCGAGTGCTTACAACATGAGAATGACCATTTGTGGGCCTAGATTAACAAAAGTCGCGATCTTTAGAAAGATTATGCGAGATAGCGGCCCACGATGCAACATATCCCCACAATAAGGGAAGGACTGACCGGTGCTCTTGGTGGCGTCAAGATTCCCCCGCGGACGAAGAGAAATTTGTCATAGGCGCTCCCGTCCCTAAATCGTTTGAAAGGAATATTTGGGAAATCCACGGGGAATTTAGATCATGCGAGAGATTTACTTGTCACCACACTGTAAAGTGATGTTGTTAGTGGTGCATCTCGCAGGGCAAGGAGAGAGGTAGGCAGAAGGCAGTACCAGTTTGGTCAAGCCCTGGGGAACCTGCTGAAATTATTGCCCTGTTCTGTGCCACGTAGTCGCAGCGCATCCTCCCTTTGGTGCAGGTGCCATCCATTACATGTATCTAATGACGGCCACCAATTTGGAGACCTGATGACATGCTCTCTTTACCCATAAGGCAACACATCCTTGACTACGAGCCACCTCGCGGGTTTGTCATTCCCGGCTTTCACCCGAGTTCAATGTGAAGCGGTGACCCTACGACCATATCCTCCATTATGTCAATTTGATGATGTTGAATCTTGCATTAATGATCGAATTTGTTATCGCAAAAATATTCTCGGCCGGTTCGCGGGGCTAGCGCTAGCTTGGGTTTCACAAGCTCTACTTGCTACTCAATAAATTCCTTCAATGAGCCCATGTGCATTCATATCACATTATCTCTATTTAGTCTTGACAGAGAAACATCGGCTCCTTCTGAGCCATTCTCGAATAGGGGAAGAGTAAATTCGTGACTTCCGCGAGAAGGTTCCGGGAGTAAAGCTAGCCCGAGCGAGATAAAGTCATATAGCATGGACTAGTCCTCCAAAACATTAGGAAGCTTTAGCCATCTACTCCTTTCTTCCAGTCACTGTCTGTAGACCCACCAGCAACAATGGAAGAATTGCTCTGAGCAGGCTGGGATGGTACTGGGCGGGGATGAGTGAGCCATTCGGTCGAAGGAAATAAGCGCCCAGGAAACGACCCTCCAAATCAATGAAAGATCATAATGAGGGCCGGGAAGCAATCTGTGATCATTCAAAAAGAAGCGGAGCCCCGCGAGTTTACCCCTACGAGCGTCTCTTATGAAAGGCTGTGTGTTCATGACTTGCCAGAGTTTAAATGGCTTGCTTGGATCCAAACAGATCCCTCCCAAAGGATCAAATCTTTGTGGTGTGATTATCATAGGGACCATGGGCATGAGACTGACAAGTGCCGAAGCCTAAAATTTATGGTGGCAAATCTTAAGGCGGGACACCTCATCAGATATGTCAAGGAACCTGACCAGGGGGTGGGAGTAGAATGATAGCCCGAGCCGAATCACGGTCTGGCATTGACAGCCACGTGAATCGGACCTACCATAAACTATATACTGGGCGGCTCGTTTGACAACCAGTATCAATCGAAGTTAATAGAAGAATCTCTTAAGAGCTTCAACAATCAAAGTGAAAGGGTTGAATGCTATCCTTGTGAGAAGGAGACACGAGGAAACTAAGCGATGGATGGTCATATCCTTTCCTCTTGCATCGGCTTAGAGCTGGGGGATAATTATGCCTCACTATGATGCTCTTGTACTCCACTCTGCAATGTATGGTTTTGATGTTCACAGGTCTTGATAGATCTAGCGGCCGGGTAGACTTGTTGCGATTATCGGCATTGGCCCGAGGATGAAACTCTTTTCGAGAATCTTGAAGACTTAGCGTACGGATCCTCTTTGGTTTTAATGATGCGGCTACCACAACACTAGGAGTGTCGCTCTCCTATGAGAAGAAGTAGGGATGACTCAAGGTTTTATTCTCAATGCGTTGAAGACTTAGGACCTTATAACATAATGGGGCGGGCTTTGCTGCGCTCGATGAAACTATCCGCCTGACTACCGCAGCTTGATCGGCTATTTGACAAGCGTTGATGAGAGGTTAACCTTTTAGGTAGTCCCTAGGTTGGCGCGCGCGGCGGTGCTGGCTATCTAAATGGGCGAGAAAATGGAGAAAAGAACCACGAAAAATCCTCCTCTTGAAGATCCTTTATACCCCACGTAGCAATCATAGTTCACCGCCCCAGTCGAGGGTGGAAGAAAGGGATCGTTAGTATGGATCCCAGAAAAGTAATCTTTGGGCGGGTCGGGAGAAGTTCATATGCCAGTTCTCTTCTATCGGTGATGAAAAGAGCAGTTTATGACTCATGTGGCAAATAACGTGGTGGCCACTCGCTTGGAACCACTCAGATATGGTAGGGATTAGCCCAACGGTGGCCACTCACAAGCTAAATATCATCCCCATGGCTACGTTGATCAGACAGAAGGTGAGGCGTTTTCACCCAGATAGCCATCAAATCATCCAGACGCAGGTAGACAACTTATTGAAAGCAAGCTTCATTACAGAAGTGATGTACTCTGAGTGGTTAGAAAATGTGGTGGTAGTTCCAAAGAAAGGAGGAAAGTGGTGAGTATGCGTGCGCTTGCGAGACCGATGCGGTAGATAAAGATAGAGTGTATCCTACCCTTGGGCTAGCGAGGATTGGTGGTTGGTAATATATTTGATAGCCATAAGGGCCCGATCGCCTCCTCATTCTAAATTTGGACCCTTTAAGGTGGTGAAAAATGGTTTTAACTAGTCGATGAAGCGGGATATAAACCGTTTGAGAGCTGCTAGCCGACCGGTTAGTTGCTGAACCCCTTTTTTGGAGTTAGAAGTCTAGGAGTCCATTATTCCTATAGAAATTGGGATGCCCACGCTTCGAGTTGAGGTTCCTGGAATGACTATTGCTAAAGCCATCTCTAAGGACCTAGATATGGCGAGCGAGCTACGAGAAGCGATTGTGGTATATATATAGCATCTTACCAATAAAGGATGGAAAACTTATACAACATGCATATAAAGCCGCGTGCATTCCGAGATGGAGACCTAGTCTTGAGAAGGGTCTTTGAAAACACGGCTGACCTAACGGTTGGAAAATTCCAGCCATATGTGATCGTAAGAGTGGGGTTAGCCGAGTCGTACTCATTAAATAAACTAGACATGGCATTGGTGGCCAGAATGCTATGCACCTTAAAAGGTGTTATCAATAGAGTTTTCTTTAAGGGGGTTATCAATAAAATTTCCTTTAGAGTTTTTTCTTTCAATCGTTGGAATATTACCAATCAAGTGTTCTTTAAAGGCATTATTGCCTTAAATTTTTAGAATAACCTCCATTTAAAAATACGAGCTTGTGCTCTAAGCTACCTAGCACTTTCAAAAAGACCGAGGCATGTGGCTCTAAACCTCCTGACACTTTCAAAAGACCAGACTTGTGGCTCTAAGCCTACTGACACTTGCAAAATAATAGACTTGTGGCTCTAAACTTGCTTGAACTTTCAAAAGACCAGACTTGTGGCTCTAAACCTGCTAGCACTTTCAAAAGACCAGACTTATGGCTTTAAGCCTGCTAGCACCTTCAAAATACCAAACTTGTGAGAAATCTCTAAACTGTTGACATAAGGCCGGACTTGTGGCTCTAAGCCTGCTGCGACTTTCAAAAGACAAGACTTGTGGCTCTAAACCTGCTGCCACTTTTAAAAGACCAGACTTGTGGCTCTAAGCTTGCTGGCACTTTCAAAAGACTAGACTTACGGCTTTAAGCCTACTGGCACTTTCAAAAGACTAGACCTGTGGCTATAAGCTTGCTAGAAGTTTTAGAGAGCCGGCCTCGTGGCTCTCTGAAAGAATAAACTATCCCAATCGATGTTCGTAAAAAGGATGAGAAATAATAAAGGTTCAATGCATAAAATTGCAAAAGTTATATTTCATTAAAATGCGCCAATTGGCATTTATGATTACAAAAAATATGTCATGGTGGCCAAACGGGGTCCCTTACAAAAATTTCAAAAAGAAATAGAAAAGAAAAAAAATGAGGGATTGGAATCAGCTCTGGTCCCCGGTAAAAGCATTCTCCTCATGTTCATTGGCCACCTCGCTCGAGTGCGCCTCGACCTACGTATTGTCCTCGATGAAGGCTAGGATCGGGGGAGCTTTGGGCTCTAAGGAACTTATGTGGCCAACGGGTTAGAGAGTCGGGCATACCATGGAACCTATTGTTGGTGCATCACGGATGTTGTGTTTGAAAACACAACACTCGTAGGCGTAGCGAAGCCTTTAGGGCCTTACGGTAATCCTCACCTCTCCATGGCCCCTCCTTGTCTTTGCCGGCTTAGAGATTAGAGAGTGGATACCTCGTCCTTAGGCTCCCCCCCGATCTCGGCGGGAGGCGTTTGCTTCGACCTCGAGGCGGGCAGCCTCGGCCTCGACCTTCTGGCGGGCCTCTCCGTGCCTTGGCTTCCCTCGGCCCGATCCTGAGCATCCTGGACCCTAGCCAGGTCACCCTCCGCCTTTGCCTTTGTGTCGCCCGCTACAATTGTAGCTGGCTGGGCAACCTGAGCTTCCTCCTTAGCCTCGTCTCTCTCTTTCTCTGCAACCGAGTCTTCTCCATGCCCTCCTTGGCCTTTCGTTCCCAATGTCGCAAACCCGGGACTTGGCCGTAGGGTTCTTCTAAGGCAGGATGCTTGGAGTGGCGGAGACCCGACACTAAAGTAACTGACTCGGAGTCCTCCAGCGTAATCTGGATCTCCTGCTGTGAAAGCCCTTGAACGGTGAGTAACGACTGTTACAAAGAGGCATTAGGAAATAATATCTGAAACCAGTGCTCAAGCGTTAGAAGTCGGGCCATACCAACTCGGTCGTCTCATTGAAGTCATGATTGTGGATATGCATCCTGTCTTCCACCATACGCTGATAGGACCCCTTATCCATGTAGTTATGGAAGGGATGGAATACTCCTCAAAACGAGCCACCATCGAAACACGAAGGCTGTGAGGGTAGAGATTGCATCGCTACATTTGAATCATGTCCGAAAGGGTTGCATTTTTTGATGAGCAAGCAGGAAGCTTTCTAATGTCAGTCTTTAGCGTCTCCGTGATTGAAACTGACTCCACTATAGCTGCTTGACATACGAGCTGAGTATCAGTTTATCGAGTGGCCTTGTCCTCTGGGCTCCAAAAAGTCGAACTAGGTGTAAGCGTAAGTGGCCAGACCCTAGCTCTAACGGGGAAGAGCCTTGTTTGCAACCTTGTCATCAGGAGGCTCTCTGGTTGAAGCCCCATCCTCTAGAGACGCACAAGCCTCCAAGGAGGCACCTGGGTCATCACCCTCAGGCGCGAGAGACCACGAAACGGCTTGTTTTGGAGAATCCACAAAAATCACTACCGGGTTGATCTGAACCTCCTCAGTAGGACCAGACTATTTAAAGCGTTTCTTTATCACAGACCCTCGGAATTTGAGGGTAGTCTCTGAGCTACGGTGACTCAGTTTGCACATTTATCTTGACCAAATCCGGCGAAATTTAGGCTAGACATCATAACCTCCCACTTTCTTCGGTGCGACTCGCTAACCATGCAGTCCGTCCGGCCCAGCCCTCGATCCATTACCGACAACCTTAATATGTTCGGTCTTCTTTTTCTTCTTCTTCGCCGCCTGGGGGGCAGGTTGTGAATCTCTCTCGGCCAAAGGTAATTGGGCAGGCTTGGGATCTTGAGCGGACAAGGGTAGGCAGTCCGACCGAACAAGGGGTTTTTGGAAAGTGAAACTACGAAGAGCTCCCGGTATTAGTTTAAGGAGATCCGCGGGGCGAAGTGCTCGCTCTTCCTATTTCGATGGGTAGTGGGAAGAACATATACTATGTATAAGAAAGGATAGCTCTAACCCCTGTGGAATTCTTCATAGATAGAAGGAGCTCGTGGTTATGCTCCTCATGATCTGTGTCGGCCGTGCGGTCGATCTTGCCTTCTCCGCTAAGTTAACCCGATTGACCTCGCTGCGCCTTCCTCTGAATCATCGAGACTTACTAGAGCATTTCAATAGAGAAGAGCGCTATGAACAAATGAAGGCGCATCAAAAAACTAAAAACTTGGGAATGGAAGGGGTAATTCATATCAAAGGAAGCCCTTGAGGCCGGCGTCGTGCCACGGACTCTAAGCAGAACTAAGCCCCTTTTTGTCTCCGTTTTGGAGAGTGCAGGGCCGATTACAAATTGTAGCCGGGGGCGTAGATTAGAGCATAAATAAGAGGCCCCCGATCCCAAGATTCAAAGTGTAAATGAAACAAATCTCCACTAGCGAGATGTCCAGCTAGTAGAGAGAGTTCAGCACACTAGAACCCGTTAGAATCTAAAAAACATTTGGGTGTACGAGTGTAGGAGGTGCCCGAGTAAAGTGTAAAAACTACTTCACCAATGATGGAAGGGTAAAGCCTAAGTAAAGCCCTCTCGAGTGAAGTAGATGTTGTTATCAGCCTCCCCTACAGTTGAGGTAGTCGGGCCTTCTGACATCTAAAGACTGATTTCGACAAGAACCTGGCTGTACAATCTCAGTTCCTCTACAAACATAACAGCTAGATTACTTGCAGTGAGCATTTCAGGGTCCCCCTCAGATGCCTAGCTTGACTACTAGAAACCTCTTCATAACCTCTTGCCATTCTACAGGCAAATAAACAAAAAAAAAAAAGGGAATGAGGGTCGGCTTGAGGCCCGTTAAGCGAAGATAAACGAAACCCTTGAAAGATAAAAAGAAATCCCAAGGAGGTTTTAAGTCCCACAGTGATAAAACCCTAAGAAACACAAACGAAAACACCCATTCTAAATAATAGGGACTCCCTCAAAAAAACACCCAAACCAACCA
Source organism: Tetrastigma voinierianum (assembly GCA_016808115.1). NCBI lineage: Eukaryota > Viridiplantae > Streptophyta > Magnoliopsida > Vitales > Vitaceae > Tetrastigma > Tetrastigma voinierianum. The sequence goes on along the minus strand of JAEQBH010002922.1, from coordinate 137,035 downwards.
ATGATAAAAGAAGGTTTAGGCGTGAACACTCCTTTGAAAAGCTGAAAGTCATTGAAAGAGTCAAGAGTCTCAGGTAAGCTCCTTTGAAGAAGTTCGCAAAAGCACGAAAAGGCAAAATCACAAGAGTAAAAAAAACTTTGGCGTAAAAGCTGCTATTGAAACTACTCTATTTTTAGGGGTAAAGTGGCGCATTAAATGCGCCGTTAGAGTAAAATGCGTCGTATATATATATTAGGGAGTGTGCGTTTTCCACACGCTTTAAACCTATGATAGCATCGCCTCGGCGCATTCAACTCTCCACATTCTACATTTAATACTACAATATTTTTCCCAACTGGAAAAGCACAAAATTTTAAGCCCAGGGAAAAGGGACGTGTATGTACTATGGTTTGAACCGTACTCGATAGACTTTGAATAGGCTGCCTTATATCCACTGGCCGCGATATGAAGCGGCTAAAGCCCACCATCCATATTAAAAATAGTAGGCACTACCTAGATGGGAAATCTGGAGGCCCATCTATGAAAGTCAGGGTATCCTCCTAGAGGCCAGCCTTAGGGTAGCTCGTCTAGAGTTCTAAGTCCCCCAGCCGGTCGTCCTCCTGCTTATGGCAAGTTCTCTATGGACGAATGGATAAAGGCGGCAAATACGTAAAAAGTATTTATCCACGAATTTCCTAGTTTCCAAATTCCTCACTTCCAAGAAGGTTAATCCTTGATAAGGAAGAAGTAGTCTTTGATAAGGAAAAAGAGATTTTGTTCTAGAAAAGGAGAGATTATTTCAGAGAAAGGGAGAGGGATTAAATCAGCCACTCTCTATAAATCATAAAGGATCTCCCACGATGAAGGTATGCAACTAGTGTGCAAACCTCCTTCTTCTACCTCTGTATTTTTGTTGACTTAATCGCCGAGAAGAGGTGGGTGACCCACATCCGCCGGATCTGCTTTTGCGAGGTTTACATTGCGCGTGATGCCTCGGAGGTTAGGCGGAGTAATGTAACACTTTGTGGATTCACCAGTTGTAAGAAATGAAGGAAAATCAATATTGGAGTACTAGAAAAGAGTTAGCAGCGAATAGTATTGCTCGATTCGAATTCGATTACCACGTATTTATCTGATTTTCCTTTAGCTAACATAGTGGTGCAGCAGTGGAATGAATCTTCTCGGTCGAAATATTTTCCTCCCATGTGTTTGTGTTTCTTTTCTATTGAATTTGCCATTCAAGAAAATTAACATCGATGATTTAATTTTAATTAAGCGCACTCTCCTGAGCAATTTTCTCCATATAGGAACTGTTTTTCTGATGTATGCTTTGATTTTTCAGCATTAAGCATGGATCCATATCCCCTGCAATGGCTCTAGCCAAAGATATTAGGTGTATTTAGAGAGAGTTTGCCAATTCATATTGATTTGGTTTTGTTACAACCAAAATTTCTATGCACAATACAAAATTTCATAGTTGTGTTTAGAAGAGGGCCAAAAAACCCATCTCTATATTATCCATTAGTTTTACCTTTTCACGTAACTCTTGCTAGCACTATGCAGCCATGTAAGTTTGGATCTTGTCTCAATCATTTATTTTATTATTTCAATTAATGATTTAAATATAAATGTTGTGTTTGGTACCTAGAAAGTACTAAGAAAAAATATTGATGAAAATAATTTTCTTATATTTCGTTATGTAATGAAAAATATTAAGAAAATCAAATACAATTTAAATTACTAAAACTTCATAATTTTAATTATTTAATCTTTAAATTAGTCAAAAAACTTAATATAAAACTATTGTTTTTCATTGTCTTGATCTTTTGAAGACATAAAAATAATAAATTAATGAAAATTATTTGCTTCTAAAAATAATGGTAAAAATTATAATGTTTATTTATTTGTAGAATATGTTATACTTTTCTTTTGAAAGAGCATATATTATTCTTAATTAATATGTTAATATATTTAGGTATATATTTTAAGTTGGCAATTTAGCCGTTCATTTCAACTCAACACTCTTTTTAGATATTGTTTTCTTTTGATTGAAGATTAGCTTCTATATGATCACTTAGAATAACTATGTAAATATAAAAGCGTCTTGAAAGGTTAATTGGAATAAGTTGATTTAATATCACATATCTATGATTAGTAGAATTTGATCATCAATCACACTTCATACTAGTCATAATTCATAATTGTCGCCAATAATGAGCAACCATGGACAATTTAAAATAGTATTCATTGTCAAGCTAAGGTTCTACTATCAAGTAACACAATTGATGACCATGAGTAGAATCAACTATTTCATGGAATGGATTTACCAAATTAGAAACATAAGATGATAATAGAAAATGCCTCTTTATTGTTGAAATATGAAAGAATTGTTGGAATATTTCTTGTCATGATCTTGACGAAAAATTAAATCATGTAACCAACTGACCAAAATTGAAGTTTATAGCATCGTGGTGCACGAGGTTTGTGGACCCACGGAAAGTAGGCGATAGACACAAGTGGCAAACCTAGAAATTCTCTAGATCTTGGATGACGACGCGGATCACGCCATTGAATTCGTTTTATGAAATCTAGGTACACAATTGAATTTCGTTGAATTCCGAGAAGGTCGGAATTTCACGTATTTCGAGGCGAATGGACAAATGAGATGGCTACACATGGCATGAAGGTGCATGCCATGTGGCACCAGAGGAGAAGACACTTGGCAACCAAAGGTCAAATGTCTTGGTTTGGAATTGCATGAGAATTGGCTTTAGTGGAGGCTAGGTGTCCAAAGGAGATCATGCATGAGAGGGAGTGAATTGGCTTATTTGGCACTTGTATGGGATGCTAGGTGTCGAAGGTGAAGCAGGTGTTCTCCATCAAGACACCATCAATTCAGTGAAGAAGGGGAGCAAAAACTGCTGGAGGTTCATAAAAATTCTGCCCAGAATTCAATAGAGAGAAAGGAAAGAAAGAAAGAAAATAAAAGGAGAAAAGAAGGAAGAAAGGGAGAAGAAAGGAAGGAGGAGTTGGTATACACTCCAACAAGGTAGAGTTCTTATCCTACTTGGGACATTCCCTACCTGGGGGCCATTCAATGGCCATGGAGCTTAGCCCCAACCTGGGGGCTGGTTCTGCCACAGTTTAGGACCAACTGTAGAAGGATTTTCTGGGCATTTATGCCCAGAAACTGTGTTTTTATTGAGTTGAACCTGCTGTATGTTATACATGCTGGAAAATACTATGGATGCTGGATTTTGTATACAACTGTTTTATTGTTTTGAAAACTGGAAAGAATTTCAGGTTTGCATGTCATCATTCTTGTTTAAATAGCATGATGTTTAGAGAGAAATGTCGATATAGGCATGCATGTAATCAGGTTGAACCGCTGGAAAATACTATGGATGCTGGATTTTATGGGCCACTGTTTTTCTGGTTAGAAAACTGAAAAAAAAAAATTCAGTTGCATGTCCTGTCTTGGTTGATAACATGCTGTTTTTGTATGAAAAATGGTTGTGATTGCATGCTGTTTTCCAAGCTAAAAAATCTGGAAAAAATTCCAGTTGCATGACTTAGATTCTTGTCTCAATAGCATGTAGTTTGTTAGAACACTGTTGGAAAGTGCAAGCTGTTTTATGGTTGAAAACTAGAAAGAAAATCGCTTTGGAGCAGGTTGAACCTGCTGGAAAATGTGTATGGTGCTGGATTCTTTGGGCCACTATTTTTCTGGTTGGAATCTAAAATAAATAAATTTCCAGTTTGCATGATTTATTTCTTTGCTGAAAGCATGCGGTTTGTGAGGATGATATGGATGCATGCATGCGTGCAAATAAAAATATCATGCAGTAGCTTTGCATCTCAGGTGCATGGGGACATTGTGCATATTGGGTGTAAGTGCACAGCATGAATAAACGGTTTTTCTCAGAAGGTTGTCCACCAAATTTTATCGGAGTCTGTCCAAATAAAATATATCGGAGGGTAGTCCACAGTATTATCGGGTATGTCAGATAAAGCATATCTAAGGGTAGTCCACCCAGTATTGCTCGAGATTATGTCCGTAAATATATTGGAGGGTAGTCCACAGTATTATCGGAGTCTGTCCAAATAAAAAAAATATATATATATATATATATATATATATATATATATATATATCGAATGGTCCAACATTTTATTAGGTCTATTCAAACTAACCTTCGAGAGCTAAAACATAAATCTTTGTTTTAGAAATTATTTTATTATACATGTGGAAAAATGCATGTGTGAAATCGGTCGAGGACCTGAGCATGGTTGGCATATGACATTCATATAGTTCTGTATATTTTTTTGAATGTATGTGAAATTGTGAACATGGCATTGCATGTGCATAGGTGGGGAGTAGCCCTGGTAGGAAAATTTCTCGTTGGTGCTCACCCCGTTGTGGAAAAACTAAATATTTTTCAGGTACCGGAGGTACACTGGGCAATGAGGCTCACACGGGACCTCAATCGTGAAGTAAAGGCTGGAAATGCCTTGTTTGTAATTGTGGTTTATGGGTTGGAAACCCATGTTTTTGTAGTATGTGGAACAAAATGTATTATTTTATGTAGTTTTGTGTAAAAAAAATAATAATAATAAGAATATTTGGCGGGTTTGGGTTTCCTCCTTAGGGTCCATGTATGAAAAAAAAAGCAAGAAGACTCATTTACGTTATTATATGCGTGGAATTGCTAGGAAAAAATGAAAAAAAAAGACCCCCGGGTTTTGGGGTGTCACAAGTTGGTAGACCAAGATGGATGACAAGTCTTACCATATCCACTTTGATACAATTTTGTATATAATATTTTTAAGATTAGGAGATGATATTCCTTTGAAACAAATAGGAAGACTAGAGGTGATATTATTGCAAACCAAATCTAGAAGATTGGATCATATTTGATGAGTTTTCTATGGGACGAAGATATTTCATTTTGAAGAATATGGAATGAAATCAAAATCTTCAAATTGTCATGTTGGGACAGATTAGGAAACATGTAGATCTAAAATATTGAGGAAGGATCCCTTGGAGGATATTAAATAAGGGACACATTTTTCAAGCAAATACACACAATGAAAAATGTAGAAGAAGAAGAAGGCGGGTGTGGGTGGCTGAATACCTATTGCAGGCGTTGCCCAACTCTTCCAATGTTGGGGGTTTATATGCATCTAGTTGAATGATGTTTTTTGGGCTTGTGGGAGTCTAGATTGTTGTTGGGGGAATGAGAGGATCTCATTACATGTTTGGTCATAAGAGAATCAGGTGACGAATGTGTTAGAGAAAGAGGAAGCCTTGTCTCATATAAAAACTATTGTTGTAACTTGATTGAAAATAGTGAAATCCTTTACATATAGGCTCAGCTATGTGAACGTAGGCTTGACCAAAGGACAACAAACTTCTTGTGTTGTGTGCATATATGTTGATTTATTCTGGTGCCTTTATTTTTGATAAAGTCACACTACTTTTACAGATGGTCCATAACTTGGTCAAACATAGCCTATGTCAATTGGTAGAACATCTTCCATAACAAGTAGATTTCCTTTCAAATGTAATAACAATTACACTATTGCCTAGGGTATCACTAGCAAGTTCTACATCGGCCGTGTTGAGTAGAGTCATCCTCTTTGATCCTCCTTGATTCTCCATCATGAGACCCATCTAGACTTAGTCTCTCTTTGGACTAGCTAGACAAAACTATTTAGATTAGATTTATTTCTTTCTAGAATATTATTATTATTATTAATACATTTATTTTTCTTAACCTCTAGGAGAAGTTGTTTAGCCTACAATGCCTTTGGGACTTAGCTACTTTGAGCACATGCAGAGTGGAATTCTTAAGAATCACATGGTTCTTAGTGAATCACATGACTTCAAGCAAGAATATATAGAGCTTCTTTCATCATGACTTCAAGCAAAAAGGGTATATAGAGCTTCTTTCACATGGTGCCCATGGTAGCACATCCGGATCACATGATGGCTACAATCATACTTGAAGAATCACATGGCCTTGAAGTTCGAAAATAAAGCACCCTTCTTATGCACATGTATATATCAAATGATGAAATTTTATGGCACCATCTATTCTAAATGAAATGACGAGCATATTTCACATGTTATATTTATATAAAACAATTGCAAGTAAAGAATAAACAATGAGTTGTTAATCCAATGTTTCTTAGAAAAAGAAAATGATTTGGAAAGAAGCCCAACTTGATATATGGCCCTGAATCCTTATTTTCTTAAAGTCTTGTAATTCTTTGAGGTGTGGACCAAGTTAGAATTGGTTTTTAGGTTTTTTAAGTCCAAAAACACAAAACCTTAATTAGTCTCCTAGAGAACTCGAGCACTAAAATCGCCACCAATCTTTGCCCACAACTCAGATCATCACAAAATTTTACAGAGGGGTAGAACAACACATAAGAACTTATTAAATAAATTTCATCAAAATTCAAGCCTGGACGCGCCTCTAAGCAGCGTCTGAAGCCAGGAACTAAAATCATCGGCAATCACTACAGAGAACTCAGATTGCCATGAAATTTTACTAGGAGATAGAACATTAAATAAGGGATCGATTAAATGCTAATTGGAAGCTAGCACACTCCCACTTGTTGTGAAGCTAGGTAGCATCAAAGCCACTCTCATCCACTTCGAGTGGCATGTGTGGGTATGTGGTAAGGCTTCTGATGAGCCTCTTCCTCCCATAGTTTCTTCTTTGTGTTTGATTGGTGTGAATTATGCATGTGTTTCAGTAAGATTTCTATGTGTTTTTATAACTCAATTGCATGATTCACATTCATATTCACTAATATTGCGCGAATCCTCTATCTTATCATGTTTTGCAGGACACGGTGTGATAATAAGCAAAAAGGAAGCTAAATACTTGAAGGAAAAGGGCTAGTAGAAGAAAATGAGGAAGGAAGCGAGCACCCACACAGCGAATCCTCCACTTGACTGGAGTAGCCCTTCGCGTGACATGGAGATCCTTGACGAACCCGGCAAGGTAGATTGATGGCCTCAGTGCCTTGATGGCGTAGCGAGGTTTTCTTTTAGAATCGGGAGCATTAAATGGCTTGAAATTATGGGCCAATGATGGGCCGATCCCAAAGACATAAAGGAGGAATTTTAGGCATTGGGGGCGGACGAGAGGAAGACAAGCGAACAAGAAAGATGTCGATGGAGGCCGGTCCCGAGAGAGATTCGCGAAGGCGACTTCATACGTAGTTCTTTCACGATTCGTTTTTGTTAAAAATCTTTTCGATGCAATGAATATCACTATGAACTAACTTTTCTCTCTAGGGTTTTGTCAACCCTAGCCGCACCATTATGGATTAATGTATTAAATGTGGTTTATTTAATATTGATATGAATTTGTTTGGTTGCTTTACTCCTGCATTTAATCACATGTTATCATTTGGCCTATTTTGGCATGCTATTGCTAAGAGTCTGAGATCGAGAGAAGATGATTCATAGGGACATGGATAAAGCAACACTTGGTCAATTGGAGATTAGAGATATCCCGGGTTCCAAGTGTAGCATTAGGGTTTGCACATTTATGCATATCGGAGTCAAGGGGTCGAGGTAGAGATGCAATACACCCCATTGGAGAGATAGGTAGATATATCTCGAGAGAGAATATCTTGTAGGCACGATCAACCCACTAACATAAATCATATGAAATACTAAATAAATATGCTATCTAGGTTAAAATCCATTAGGTGTGGTAGGTGAAGGCAAAACCCTAGTTTTCTCATCATTGCTTTAAATAAATATTTTAATATTAGGTTTTCCTTAGATTAGTTAAATTAGTCATGATTCACTATACAACGTGATCCAAATATTATCTAGGACTCTAAGCCAGTATTCAGCATGCTTCTCTTCATGGGAGCGACCTTGACGAGCCACTGCCTCGTGACTCAGCGTATACTTGGCTGCGGGCCTACATCTTTACTTAGCTTTTACAGGTGATTATCAATAGTACATTGTCCCACACATGACTCAGTGTTAGTTCATCAAACAGGGGTTCAATTCACACAAAATGATGAGCATTAACATCTGATAGTTCTTTTTAGGTACTCATTATATAATTATCCAATAAATCCAAAAAACGATGATTTTTTTGTTGTCATCACCAACATTGGCATTCCGTACCAGTGAACAAGACTTCACCCTCACATTGGAACCTTCTTCTGATAGTGACCGAGATGTTGTTCCATAAGAATTAAACGATTATCTGGATGGGTGCTTAAAGAAGATTGGTCGAGAATGTGGGCAAAGTTCTTTAGTAGAATATTCATGGATGAAAATGAGATCATACTGATTGGTTGATATGGAGAGGAATGCCATGATCTGATTACTTAGTGGTACATTTTGTTTTTTACTTTTTGCTAAAAGCTAAATAGCTTTCAACATCTAGCTATTTGTTTTTTAAAATTTGCACAACTTATTGCTGAAATTTCTAAAAAAAGTTCTTAATAGAAAAAGTGAAAATATTTGGCTTTCTGTGAAAAAAGTCATATTCACCAAAAATAAGAAAAACTCCACCATTGTTTTAACAGGAGGAGACGTGATACTACTAGGATGGAAACTTGGGGTTTTGGATGAGGTGGGCCCCATCGACCACGGCCGTTTATTGTTTAATTCTTAAACCTATCTATTTAAAAAATTAAATAGAGCGAAATTTGGGTGGGTTGAGGATGAAAATATCTCAAACTGCCCTGTTTACATTTGATTTTTGTTTATATTTTTATTTTTAAAATTTTTTTTCTATTTATATTATATTAAAATTAATATATTTTAAAAAATAAAAATATTAATTTGTATAAATTATTTATTAAAAAAATTCTACAATTATTATTATTATTTATATTAAAGTATAAATAAAATTATAAAATATTTAAAATATAATCGGGCGGGCGGGCGGGAACAATACCGAGACCCACCTCGGGTTGAAAAATAAGCAAATCCATTAGAAGCAGATTACAATTAAACCAAACAAATAAGTTAAAGGTACAGTGGGAGCAGAAATAGCACCCCCATGGTTGTCATTCATAACTGCTACGATGGCCCAAAAGCGAAGCAGCGTAATCTTACAATGTTGTTAAAGTACTATTCAACATTAAGCTCAAAAAAGTTCAATTCCACAATAATAAAAACAAGCAGCTACCTTAGTTTATCATCTCGTCGAGTCGGAGTTCGTGCTGATGCAACCTTATATGAAGCGATGTTTGTCGTGGCAGGAAAATATGATTATAGTAGATTTGATATTTTTGTTTAGAAGTTATGCAATAAAAATGTTAGTCAAAAATATCAAAAATATTTTTTTGATATTTTTAATGTTAGTCAAAAAATATTTTAATATAATCTGCTCACAAGGGAATAACAACATTCCTGAACCCACCTCAAGCCTGGAGAAAATAAACCTAAATCCTCTAAAAGCCCGATTAATTAAACTAAACCCGTCCCATTAAGCATGGGATGAACCCGAAATAACACCCCGGTTGTCATTCCTACTTACTACCCAATGCGTTAAAACAAATGAACATAATACTTAATATGGAGTAATACTTATTCAACATTAAGCTCAAAAGTTCAATTACAATAAAAAGTAAACGCTTACCTTAGTCTATCATCTCATCGTAGGTCGAGTTCAGTGCTACGCAACTGAGAGAACACAGCTACGCATGCTCGTGGGGATGTGTTCGATTAGATTTGATATTTTGTTTGTAGTTATGCAACAAAAATGTGAAGGAAAAGTCCTCCACGTAAAAGAATAGTACAAACAAGGCTGTTGGCCGGATAGAAAACCAGTAGATCGATTTAATCGCACCTCTCGCCTCATTAAGAGTTAGTCAGTGTTTATTTATACTCGAATTTTTAAATAAATTTGTAATATAAAGGATTGTTAGTAAAGATCAAATTGTGCTAAAATATATAGTTATATTTGATTTCCTATAAATATAAAAAATATATAATCATATTGTAATAATGAATAAGTTTAAATGACAAAAATAATTTATTACTTTTAAATATATTTAAATATATATTTTTTTCTTTTATATATTTTTCATTATAGTTCCCTCAAAATTTGTAGGAACCAAATAGGGGATGAAGATTACTTTTGATGTGGTGAGTTTTATTGAATGTCTTAATTTTAATAAATAAAACACATCTTTAATAATTGAATTTTATTATGAATTTCATTTGTAACAAAAAAATGTTGGAAAATTTTATTGTTTAAGAGTTAGAATAGAAACCAGAAACCACAAATATTCAGAATATATATATATATATAGTAGTATATATATATATAGAGAGAGAGAGGTTAGGTAGAGAGGATATATATATATGATTGATTTGGAAACGGTGCTTCCTGCTTTTGCAGTTAAGGAAATTTTGTAGCGCCTCAATTCCTGGGGGTCCTGTTGACAACCCGTCAACCCGCATAATTTCTATCTTAAGTCATTTGGCACCTAAGTCCTTGGTACCTAGGATCTGCATTTCAACTACCCGTGGACACCGGAAGCTACTCGACACCACCTCACACGCCCTTACTGGGGATCTATCTCATTCATATTTAAATATAAATATGAAAATAAATAGTTAATTACAAATCCGTAAGAGGCTCGGGCTCACTATGACTCTTACCGTGAATCACACAATTCGACTACTTTTTACACAAGAGAGTCCAAAAAGAATTTAATTACAATTCTTTACATAAATATACCACAAAGTAATACCAAGGTCACAAGTCGAATTTTTCACAATCACTACCTGAGCCGTCGGTCTCCGTTTAGTCCCCAGACCGGAAGCGGGGTCCCACGGCTGCGAGCGATGCCCAAAGAGAGAATGCCTCGCCATGGGCTACTCCCACCTAAATGCATGTAATGCCTTTTTCATGCACAATCACAATTCACATTCCAACAAGAACATGCCAATTTTATATAGAAGAACTACATGACATTCCATTTAATGATGACAAATGAGTGCCCCAGTCCTCACAATCCTCTCTCACACAATGCCTAAGCTCTCAGGTGAGCAACCATCATTTCCTAATGACATACAATGATCATTTTATTGTTCATATTTCCACAATCATGAGCCTTGTGAGTAGTGGATTGTGTCGCACTCACAAGCTCTACAAACCCGCATACTTTTATGGCCTTTTTATCGCTTGGGATCAGGAGAGTCCAAAAAACTCATTTGATTTTTTTAATCCATTTTTCCAGCATAATAAGATAAATGTCGAGTCAGATGCGTAAATGTGGATATTTTACTCAAATTTAATTTTTGCAGAAAATACAAAGAGAAGGAAAATCCCAAAGAAACTAAGAGATCGTACCTCTATGCGTAAGTGAAGTCTAAAATTTAAAGCCTGAGTCGCGACAAGAAGCCGTTTTATACAAAACTTGTCATTTTTCTAGACTAAAAACCCTCAAATGTACATAGTTACAAGAACTTACACTTTCTGTACCCATGTCACTTTGGATAAATTTGCTTAATTAAATAAATCAATCTCGATGTTCTTGAATTTTAAAATTGGTTTAGCTCCATGACACTACAAGTGCTCATGTCATGTAAGGCAAGAAATTATGTCAGTATCATTCCCATGATGACATGAATTAGAGATCAAGCACCAAACCATCGGGGTTCTATGCTATTCGGGACTTAAAAGAAGTCGATAGTGAAAACTTGTCTAAAGAGATATATCCTAGACTATTAACTAAAAATAGAAATCGAATAACATGAAATCAACTAAAATATAAAGAACTAAATTAATCTAATCTAATTACGGTTCCTCTGTGAGAAACGAAAACTAATAGTGAATTACAATGAAACAGCTTGATTCCCGCATGAAAGTACATCGCTTCTATTGTATTGATGATAGATTAGGTTCAATATTGCCTAAATGTTGCAATGATTTCCTCCACATTCACTAGTTAGAAGCCCTTGCTTCTCTCGAAGTCGGGATCGAATCCATACTTCAGATGTCTACTCCGCTTGTAAGATCCGGGTATTTTTCTTTCTCAATACTTCCATACCCATCTTTTGATGACCGCAGATCTCGCTTCCTTCTCAGGATTTTTGCAAAAGTTCTACCACTAATTGGTGGCTCAACTCAAAAGATCTAAGCTTGATTCATCCTTGCCCTTGATTAGATTCCCAACTAACAATGGCCCAGAACTTCTCTTAGACTGTGGTGAACTCTCGATTGTTTATACTGTTAAATGTTCCTCTAACTTCCAATTAGAGCGAATGGGGTATATCAAATTAACTTTGTGAGCTCAACGCTTCATCAACTGTAGTCTAACATACCCATAAGAGAATGCCTCACTTTCCGTGAATCTCCATCTCATGTCACGCCAGAGGGCATCCTGGAAATCGTAGAAGATACACTCCCTTAAACTCGGCATTCTGCACTACTATTGGGGAACTTACTCCATTAAAAACGACACCAAGTAAGTAATCCTAACCCAAATAATTTTCTCTCCATATTTTTGCAGAAAACATCGTAACTAACTCTAATCCAAATCCAACGAGTCAGAAGGTTCCAATTTTATCGCATTACGATTAAAGAAATGGACAATCAGTACATACAACCACTATAATCATAATGAATGAGAAGAAATGATCTACAAATTTGTCTAGATTTCATAAATTTCAAGGCAAGAATTTTAAGAAGACAACAATAGAAATAGAACTACCACTGCTTTCTGACGCTGTACCGCATATTCAGATCTAGAAAGAATTCAAGAAGAAAGAAAAACTAAAATAAAGAAAATAAAATTTTACTCTGAAAGATACACTAGTTCCTCTCGTCTCCTTTTTCCGGTAGTGAAGATGGAAGCTACTTTACTATTCTAACACTATCTATTTATAATTGTCAAAAGAAATTGGTCCTAAATGCAAAAATCCTCCAGGTGGAATTTCCAAAAGAAAAGTCTAAGATCGCCCCAGTCGCGACCAGTCGATGTCAAGACATGGATTTTTAGAGCTGCTCGCTCACCGCTGCACTGCTACTCTAGCGCGACTCAGGTCTCGTTGTCGCTTTGATTAGTGGTCCCCGACATCGGTTCAAGAAGCTCACAGGTGATGTCACACCATGGTTTCACATCATGACCGCTGGCTTCCTCTATTTAATTCCTCGAGTCACAACCCCGCCTCTTGTCGACTCCTCTTCTTTGTTTGCACCGCACGGGCGGACTTCGCTTAGGTTAAGTACCACATTTATGTTTCATCGCTCTACGCAGGTTGGAGACTTCCTTCTGGTCGCTGTAGACTTCAATTTTGCCCCTCAACACTGCATTTATCCTAGAGGAAATTACACTCACCCATCGTTCTCATATAACACCACAGCCCTTAGGTTTAGTCCTGGCCTCCGAGCCTCTCGTGGCTTGTATGTGGTCCGTTGAGTGCGTATGTAGTTCACTTTAGAGTGTCATCACGGCTTATTTTAGTTATTGGCATCGTGCTATGTGAAGCAAGGGGGCCCCGAGGTTCTAGCTCAACTGTTACAGTGGTGTCAAATCTCGCAAAGACTTCAGTCAGTTTTCGATCATATCTCCCTTATCCCAACTCAGAATTGTTCACCGCTTAGTTTTTGTTGGATTCCCATTTTGCTGGTTGAGGCTTTTTTTAAATTTCAATTTTTGTCAACCGCTTGACTAATCGGCTTGACTGGTTCATCAGCAATACGATATTAAATCGTTTTTTTAGGTGATTTTAGAGCAATTCTCCTGTTAATTACATCTCCCTCATCCGGACTTGGAATGAAAAACGTTTTTTTGTTGTCTCTTATTTTTCAGGAAACATTATACTAAAGTTTCATAATTTTCCTCAACCGGATCGACTTGTTGGCATCTGGTTCAACCGGTTAGTCGGGCTAGCTTGTGGAGCGCTGTTTTTTAGATTTCTGGTCAAATCGTATATGGCTGGGCCCATGTTTTCTCCGCCTTGACCATGGGCAGCTTTAGGGTCCATTTTGGGCCTTGGATTAAGTTACATGCAGCCCACCATGAATCCATGTGATACTTAGAGAAGCAAGCTGAAATCTTAAGAGATTCAGCTTGTATGGGAAATAAGGAGAGGAGTTAATGGGAAGCCAGTCGATTGATTAGTTCTTCTAAAGTTTGAAGGTGGAAAACACTAGGTTCAGATGCTGAGGTGAGAATCAGTATGTATGAGAAAGATCAAAGTGAAGAGGATCTTGAAGCGACATTTTTTCCGCTCAAACGATCGCCACTATTCGCTGGATAGCTGGTTTCTTTTCTGCGCTGTGGAAGAGGTAAGATATATACTGGCTCCACTATATTCTTTAATAGACATTCTGATCAAATCCTAAGGTTTCTCTCAACCATTTGGAGCAAGTTCTAAGCTCATACGTGAGTTTGCTCAACAGTTTCTGCTACAGTTTGGGTAGTTTGTTTATTTTGGTTGGTTCTCACCATCCGAGCTGAGAATCGATCATCATCATTTTGTTAGATTCCTGACTCTTTAAGAAGTTTCTCTGACAAATTCTTGAGAGCCCTCTCAATGGTATGGACTAGCTGGGAAACCGATTAGCTGTCATTAGGTTAGGGCTTCAGTGTGAGCTGCAGTTTGGGGAGTTTGGTTTTACTTTGCTGCTCTCACTGTCCGAGCTAAGAATCCATCACACCCGTTAGATTCTGACTCTTAAACCATAAATTGGTACTTGTGAGAGTCTTCTCGCAACCGTCTGAACTAGTTGGGAACAAGATTAGCCTGCTCACTTTGCACCGGGCCGCTGAAACAGTAGTTCGGGTCTTTGGCGCCATTTGTGTCGGTTCTCAGTCATTCGGAGTTTGTTTTCTACTTGGTTTGTTTTTTTTATTTTTCTGACTCCTTGAGGAAGGTTATGAAAAATTTTTAGAGCCTCTCTCAACCGTTTGAACTGGTTGAGAACCAGATTAGCCGGTTCACTGAATTCAGTTCGCTGAAACAGTATTTCGGGTCTTCGGCGCTGTTTGTGTCGGTTCTCAGTCATTCGGAGTTGGTTTTATACTTGGTTTGTTTTGACTGAGCACTTTGAGGAAGGGTCTGACAAATTTAGAGTTCTCTCAACTGTCTGAACTGGTTGAGAACCAGACAGCCTCTGCCTGGCTTGAATTCAGTTTGTTGAATGTAGTTTGGGTAGTTTGTTTGCTTAGGTTGTTCTCGTCATTCGAGTCGGAATTACCCGTTAATTTTTTGAATTCCTGACTTTCTAAGGAAGGTTCTGGAAAGTTTTTGAAATCTTTCAACCATCTTGACTTTATAGGTGAAACTAACCAGTCAGTTCACTGGGGTTAGGTTTTCCGGAACGACAGTTTAGGTACTTTACTTTGTTTGTTTTGGTTTTTGGTCATTCGAAGTTGGAATTGCAATCTGTCTATTTTATTAGATTCATGAGTCTGTGAAGGATTTTTTGACAAAGTTTTAAATTTTTCAATCGTTTGATTTGTTGAAACCGATTCAACTTAAGCAGTAAGACAAATTTCATGGCAGTCCTATTTTAGCACATGTTTCATTCCCCGAATCTATCATGGCGTACTCTTAGTTACCTCAGAAACTCAGAGCGCCTTTAGGTCTGAGTTCAGTTTGGTTTGAATAAAGAGTAGTGGTAAATGTATTTGGTATGAAGGTTTTAGCTTGTGGATTTAAAGGGAATGCAAAGCGCAAGCAAACCACTTACCTCCTTTCAAATTCCGCTTCCTTTCTTTTTGGTATAGGATCCAATATTTGGTTTGAATGTATGATGTATGATGTATTATTTGCCCTATATATTCCTGCTATACATGGCCAGTGGACCTCTGCACATGCTTAGTCATGGTATTTGTATTCATATGCGACATGGTGTTCGATTATGACATTTGTGATGCATTTGAGCTTTTTTGATCACTTTTATAGAAGGCCAATAGGGACCACATGTGCTTAATGTCGGGTAATGAATTTCCATGGATGCTGAATTGGGTAATGCAGGCTATGTTTGTCATGCATTCTGATGTGGGCGTCAGGACCGTGCACGCCGCCATTTTCCTTTGTCGAAGCAGCCACACGCAGACAACAATACGTTTCCGTCCATCGGTCCGAACGATCTCGCCTGATCCGAACCCAGCCCATATACCCAATCATCAGTAGATCGTTCCGCTTCAAAAAGCACCTGGCACGAAACCATGCATCCCCATCCTTCAACCCAACTGGTTTCAGACCGGTTTCTTCACATCGTGATCGTCAGTTTTATCTTACCGCTTCCTTTATGCAAAACAACAGTGCGGCGACTAAAGAAAATCGTCTCAGAGGACGACTTTCTAAAAATCTCGAAAATCAATCCACATTTTTCCTTCCATTTAAAAGCGAATACGCTGATCTTAGCCGTCCAAATCAAGCGACGACCGATCGAACCCACTCTGCCTACAAGAGACCAATCTGAACTGAATGGGGCCCATCGACACATGGTTCTCCTGATCTTAGTTTCTTAAGCCAGTATGTATAATCGATGATCATACACTGATCGTATTCGTCTGATCAGGATTTGTCATGTCAGGTGTTCACCTTTCGATTATAGCATGCTTTCTGTCATTGATCTGCATCTAGATATAACATTGGGATTGGGGTTTGAGGATCGTAATGTGTAGATTTCGTGATGCTTGCCTTCAGGTGTTAGATTATTCGACAGCAAGAGCATGGTATTCAAGATCATCGATCATCTGTGATATGTGCCACAGACTAATTCAAGTACTGAAATGATAAGAATATCAAGAGGATTTCAGAAAGATGGTCGAGACTTCTGTGGATTGGTTAGAGAAGCTCCCTTTTCGTGATTGCGGCTTATCGACATCTTTTTGTACTTCTACCGAGTCTACACCTTATTCTTCGTATATGGCATGGAGGCAAGCATGCCTCGTTGAAATTGAGATAGATCCTTATGAGTAGCATTATAAAGATCGTAGATATCTCGAGACTGAGTGGGTCTACCCCATATGATCACTCAACCTTTCGATGAGAGGAGATTGAGGGCGCTAGATCGCGCGCAGCCTATCGAGGAAACACCCGCATTTGGAAAGGTCGTGTCGAAGCTTCAAAGGCTTAATTTTAAGGTCCTCCGGATTGGACACAACGAATTTAGAGGTAAGCTTAGACCAAATCGAGCGAGCCCATGCTCATCCCGTGATATGACTCAAGAGGGAGCACTGTCGATGACTTAGACTTTAAATCACCATGTAGAGCCGCCAATGCGGATCAGCCAAGAGGTTTTACGCTCGAGATCATGGTTCGAGACGGGGTGGCCATCACTGGTAGCCATATTCCCTAATACACACCCATACATTGATATATCCTATCATAATTTCTTCGAGCCTACGCGCTTTATTATGGCCTATTCTTTTCACGGTTTCGCATACTTTTTCGACTGGCTTGGGGCCACCCCCAGGCGCTTTTCATTTATGAGCCTGGATATGTGAGCATTATGAAAGATTGTGATTATTCTTGTTTGTTCTTTCTATCATTGCTGTTTTCTTCTCCATTCGCACCTCATACCATCATCTTTTGAGTCTAGTTTCTATCATCTCTATTTGATTTAATTTTTTATCTTCTTTGTATGATGATGACATGCTCATCCTGAGGCTACCAAATAGTTTAACACAACCTCTTCATTCCGCCAGGTTTGATCCCGGATTCTGCAGGCCTAGGACCATTCGGGGCTAGAGGTCTGAGGTTCTTTCTATTGATTGTAGCAGATGGCATTCGACTACTAGTTGTTCGACAAAAAACAAAAAACAAAAAAAAAAAAAACAAAAAAAAAACAAAAAACAAAACAAAACAAACAAAACAAAAAAAAAAAGCAAAAAAAGTGTGTCTATTTATATCTACCATTTAGGCTCGAGATTTATTATTCCTCCTCAGGGTCAGAGTGAAAGCATCAGGCGATCTTTCTCCATGGATTCGGGGTAACACATCGGGTATCAGTTTGGTTTGTTTCGCACTAGGTCCCTCATCATTACCCGCATCACCAATTCCCATCTTATGACTTGCTTCTCACTTGACGCTTTCAGAGATGAGCTGTCGGTCATTGTCATACATTGCCAAGACATTTGTATCCCAAATTGCTTTCTTCCTTTTTCTCGCTTTTATCCATTCATCATTTTCTTATCACTCGCCTTCTTCTACTCTTATTGACGATCATCGCCTCACTTCTGCTTAATGTCCTTTCGTGTACTTCACGGTTTCATTTACATCGCTCATTCCTGAGGTTGCCGAAGCCAAAATTTCGCTTCACATGATCCTTTGATATTATCAGCACGGAGCGCGGTTCGGGCAAGATTTATCGGGTATTTCGCTCTTCTTTGTTTCATCATGTCATTCACCTTTCACCCTTCGCCTACATTACTAGTCCGGTCGTAAGATCACCCCGAGACCATGAGATTCGCGGTTTGCTTCGAAGCATTTTATACGGACATGTTTCATCTACCTGACGAGTAATGATGCCTACTGTGCCCTCGTTCGGGAAGTATCGAGGTCACATATTGCTTCTCCATTTAGTTTGTTGGTTTCAGTCTATGATCAGATATAGATGATATAGAGAGTCTGACCATGGATACCCATTAAATTTTAACAAGCCACACACGCTCACACCCTGGGCATACCCCTTATCCTTCATGTCGGTATCGCCTGCATTTATTGTACACCACTGGGCACTTCATTTCGCCTAGAGATGTTTTCGCATCAAAGTTTTGAGGTAGGCTTCCACATACACCGGGTTTCTTCATACGATAGTGCTTCTAAAGGCCAGCCTAGGTAAGATTCGCTTCATATTCGCTATTAACTCACTGTAGGTGCACACCTGGCAAGACACCCTATATGTCGCTCTCGTTCTCTCGTTCTATCATTCGTTTCTTCTCGAAATTTATTTCAGAGTTTTTTTCATCAAGGCATCAGACACGTATATGCACACCAAGCATACCTTATATTAGCCTTAATGGAATGAAATGATTGATTTTTCACTGTAATGAGTGATCGTGATGTTTTCACCGACTTTGACAAAGATGTGCACTTATGATTTCGACATGGCGTCGATACTCTGTAGAATCGAGGCATAACCCTTTATTTCACCCGTCACATTTGTGAGATTGGCTCCTACAGGGCATACCCCTTTACTTTCGCTTGTTATAAGTCTTGGTTTCTCGCTATCATTCAGGGCACTCTTCGACGTCACATCAAGTATACCCTTTGTCATCAAGGTCAAGATTCAACTACATCCTAAGCTCTTACTATGCCTCAGTTTCGCGAGGTCATCCCCATTCCGCCTTTATTTCCTTGTCTAGAGCCTTAGCTGGCATCCCTCATTTCCCAGACTCACCCGTGATCCTACCTTCCGGCAGACTCACCCTGGATTTACCTTCTCCGATACTCGCCTGATCCTACCTTTCCGCACTCACCCGGATGTTACCTTCCCGGTACTCGCCCGGATCCCACATTTATGGTACTCGCCCAGATCCCACATTTCAGACGCCATCCCACATTTCCAAAGATCACCGGATCCCCACCTTTCCTGCACTCACCCTGATGTTACCTTCTGTGATCGCCCGTGATCCCACATTTCCGTACTCGCCTGGATCCCCCTGCTTCCACTCGCCGGATCTCATTCTTCCTGTGATCACCCTGATTTTGAATTCTCTAAGACTATCCCTGATCCTACCTTTTCCCAGATCTCCCCCGATTTCATTGTTATCTTTTCTCGTATTGTGCCCGATCACTCATCTCACAGTATCGTGCCTAGTTTTCTTAAGTCCTTCAATCTGAGTGACTCGCTCCATTAGTCTTCTGGGTGACTAAGTAAGGGACAAAATCGTTGGTCATCTGAAGTTCTTCATCACTTAGAATCTATTTCAATTTTGCATCGCTTGCACTTCGCACCCACGATTCACTGCTCATTCACTCACTCAAGAGGGGTGCCATTTGTAGACCCTCAATTTTCACTACCAACACTTTCATCTATCCTAGTGTCACACTCACCCACTGCTCTCATATAACACCATTAGGCCCTTAAGTTTAGTCTGCCTCGAGCCTCCGTGGGCTTGTATGTGGTCGAAGAGGCGTATGTAGTTCACTCGAGTGTCATCATGGCTTATTTTTTTAGTTATCGCATCGTATATAGGAAGCAAGCGCCCTCAGGTTTTAAATATACAGCTGGATGAACGCCAATGAGAGGACTGAAGAAATCAACAGTACTATCAATTACTGTTCATCGCATAGGTTTATAATTATATTTTTAAGATCGTTTGATTAATCTATTGATCTGAACACAGATACGACAACATTATTTTTAGAATATTTTTGCAGACTCTGTTTCTGTCATCCCATCTTGAATAGCACGCTTGCTGTCCCATCAGGTCGTCAGTTCATTACGGAACGATGGATCTGTTGACACATCATCCAAACAATACGGTATACTGATGATTTGATCGAACGATATGGCAACTACAAGCCCAAGCCTCGACCATGGCACATTGTGGGTCCATCTTTGGCCTTGATTAAGTTACATGCAGCCCACCATGAATACATGTGATTATTTAGGGAAGTGGCAAGCCGAAACTTAAGAGATTCAGCTTGTATGGAAATAAGGAGAGGAGTTAATGGGTTGTTTCCGAGATTGATTAGTCTCTTCCAAAGCTTAAGGTGGAAAAACAATTGGTGGTGGTTCAGATGCTGAGGTGAGAATCAGTATAAAAGGAGAAAGATCAAAGAAGAGGATCTTGAAGGGACATTTTTCCCGGCTCAAACCATGCTCATGATCTCTACTGATGCTTAGGGGCTTACTTTTCTGCGCTTTGTGGAAGAGGTAAGATATATAAATTCTGGCCCACTTATATTCTTTTAATAGACATTCTGATCAAATTTGAGGTTCTTCAATCATTGAGCCGGCTTTCACGCCATAATGTGAAAGCTTCTGCTCAACAGTTTCGCTGGGCAGTTTGGGTACTTTGGTTTATTTTGGTTGGTTCTCACTCTCATCCGTAGCTGAGAACGAGATCACTGCTTATTTTTTGTTAGATTCCTGGGACTCTTTTAAGAAGTTTCTGAAAATTTTGTTTCATCTCAATGGTATGAACTATTAAACCAGATTAGTCGGTTCATTAGGTTAGTTTGTGAATGGCAGTTTGGGAGTTTGTTTGTTTTCGTTGGTTCTCAATTATCCGATTTGAAAATCGATCACCGTTATTTTTTTAGATTCCTGACCTCTTTAGGAAGTTTCTGACAAATTTTTGAGAGCCTCTCAATGGTATGGACTGTTGGGAAACCAGATTACTCGTTCATAGGTTAGGCTTTGCAGGAATGGCAGCTTGTTTGTTTTGGCTGACTTATCATCTGAGCTGAGAATCAATCACCGCTTAATCTTGTTAGATTCCCTGGACCCTTTAGAGGGTTCTGAAAATTTGAGAGCCTCGCAAACCGCTCGAGAACTAGCTGGGAAACCAGATTAGTTTGCCCACTGAATCTGTTGCCTGTTGAAACAGTAGTTCGGTCTTGGCCATTTAGTTCTTGCCTAAGCTACTGGAGTTGGTTTTCTACTTGGTTTGTTTTTTTTTATTTTTCTGACTCCTTGAGTACAAGCAGAAAATTTTTAGAGCCTCTCTAAACTTTTCTGTTTGAACTGGTTGAGAACCAGATTACGGTTCACTAAATTCAGTTCGCTGAAACAGTATTTCTCGGGCCGCGCTGTTTGTGCTCGCTCTCAGCCTATTCGAGTTGTTTATACTTGGTTTGTTTTTTGATTTATTACTTTAGAAGGGTCTGACAAATTTTTAGAGCCACTCAACCGTCTGATCTGGTTGAGAACCAGATTACGGTTCATCCACCCAGTTTGCTGGAATGGTAGTTTGGGTAGTTTCGTCGCTTTGTGTTGTTCTGGTCATTCTGAGTCTAGTAAATTGCAATTCGTTTATCTTTTGAATTCATGACTTTCTAAGGAAGGTTCTGAAAGTTTTGAAATCTTTTCAACCATGTGACTGGTTGGGAAACCGACCAAATTTACTCATTGGGTTAGGTTTTCCTAACGGCAGTTTGTAGGTACTTTGCTTTTTTTAGCTGGCTTTGGTCATTCGAAGCTGGAATTGCACCGTCTTTTTATTAGATTCCTGAGTCTGTGAAGGATGTTTGACAGCTTCAGAATTTTTCTCAATCGCTTGATTTTGTTGAAAACCGATTCTGAACCTAAGCAGCAAGACAGCTCATGGCAGCCCCATATTTAGCATGTTTCAACTCGAATCTAATATGTATGTTTTAGTTAAATTTCAGAAACCCAAATAGGCTGCCTTTAGGTCTGAGTTCAGTTTTGGTTTGAACAAAGGAGAGCGGGGCAATGGGATTGGTATGTATGGTTTAGTTTGTATTTTAAAGGGAATAAAGTAAATTAAGCAAAACCACTTACCTCCTTTCACTATTTCCTTTCGTATAAGATCCAATATTCGGGTTTTAAATGATGATGTATGATGTAATATTTTGTCTGAGAGCATTTCGCTATACATGGCTAAATCTGCATGTTTAATGCTGGTATTTGATTCATATATGCATATGGAATTGGATTTCATGATATTTGTGATGCATTTTGAGCTTTTGACCGACTTCTTATGTAAATGGGCTGCTAGTGGACCAGGTATGTGCTTTAATGTTGGGTAATGAATTCCTCATACGGATACATTTGGGTGTCATGCATGCTTATGTTTGTCACAATCTGATAGCAGGTCAGGACCACAGTACGCCAAATATTCTCTTTGCTGAGTGTTTTAAGCATGCTAGATACCAATTAGGCTTGTCCGATCGAAGTTTTATGTTTAGCCTAAGAGATCTGTCTGACTGCGGACCATATATGGTCCTACGATACCTAATTCACTAGTAGAGACCGAAAGAAGTGCCTGGGGAGGGGTGCTACCTCATATGAGGTACCTTCCCGATAGGTAACTGACCCCAACCCGTAAATCTAGCTTTCGTGATAACGCTTTTTTTCATACCGAGTCATCGGGGTTTTTTGTTCTTACTTGGTTTTCCCCTTTATAAATAAGAACAAAAAGCAAGCGCGACTCTAAAGAAAAACTGCCCTCCTCGAAGACTCAGTTGATTAAATTCAAAATCAATCCACATTTTTTCCTTTCCATTTTAAAAAGTTAGAGTCACTACCGTGGGATCGGTATTTGGTCCACAAATACTACCGTGTTCTGCGGGTCTTCTCGCCACAGTTTCGAATTTGGCAGCAACTAAGTTGATGTTTGACTCCTTTGATGTCTATTTCCGTTCTTCCTCGTCGCAACCTCAATCCTTTGTTGCAACCATTTCTTTCCAACCTTCTATGCCGTTGCGACTTTCAAGGTGATGTCAATCGCTATTTTTTTTTTTTTTCTCTGCTGTAATAGTCCCACCGTCAAAAGAAGTTTAACCTCGGATTTCTTATGCCCGTCTTCTTCAGGTCGCAATTGCCAGGTCCTGATTAATAAACAGCTACAACTTCAGTTTTGGCAAGGACTTTGTCTGATTCGCTCTGTGTCGCGAATTTCCTTTTGTTCTTCAACTCTTAATTTGGTCGCAACTTCAAGCCTCGCTGAGACTCAGCCAGCTGCTTTCTACGTCAGCGACTACCTTGCACGTCAGCGACCTCAAATGGAGCCCTTCATTTAAAAAACTAGTTACAACTTACTTTGTAGAGACCTCCCTTGGCTTCATCGACGGATCTATATGCTCGCTACCTCGATCGACGTCACACCCTCGCTCTATTCAATCAAGTCATGACATCGAGGGTGTCACGATCGAAGATTCTACTTCGAATATTCGCTAGTCTCAACCATTAATTCTTCTTGTCGCAACCTCTTCACTTGTTGCTTTGCACTTGGTCTAGTTTAACTTCAAGTCACGACTTCATTTGAATAAGCCTTCTATTCTTCCCGAAGGTCGGCTCACGATGTCGTAGAATCTGAATTAACTAACAAACAAATTCTTCGTCACGACCGACTTCGCCATTTCATTTCTACTTATATGCCGATTCTACCTGGCTACTGGATTTTCGCTCGCTATATTTTTTTTGCGAAAATTAAATTTATAAAATATCCACATTTTTGCATACGAACTGGGCCATTTATCTCAGAATATGCTCAAAAAAATGGATTAAAAAAATCAATGAGTTTTCGACTCATCACTATGTCTCTCCATAATTGATGGGTCTTTCACCTTGGGGGGAATCTACCCTAACTTACCGATACCCGACACATATTGTCCTTTACCATTTCATTAATTCGTGTGACTCATTTGGACGTTGTCCCATTAACCGAGCCCACCCAATCCAACACCAAACGCAATGTTGATTAATTTACATGTACTCTATTATATTACCGTGACACTAAATCAAAGGTCGATTCCTACCATAAAATCACCTACATATATCAAATACCAAACATATTTGTCGATTCACTCATCTCATGCACCTGGTTCCATTAATGCGTATGTCCTCGTGCATATGCAATGCAATCATGCTTATTACAATTTATCATGTCACATGCATAATGAATGCTGGCACTGGATAATTCTTACTTTTATGATATCACCACGATCATGGAGCCACCATAGCCCATATGCATACAATTTCATACATCATTTCACTCATGTCATATCATACAAGCGATATTAACATGTCATTCTATATCCAACAATGACATACAAAAGCAAGCCATGAATAGCTATCAAGAGCACAACAATTCATCACAGAATAACATGTTAGATACACACATCGACATCCAAACATGTCATACAATGGCCCCGAAGTGCTTTTCACGATAATCACAAATCAGCTACCTAGACCAACCCAAACAGTAAAGAAACATAGCCTCGAACCATCGGGAGGTTCGCCTAAGCATAGCCTCGCCACTAGCTCCGGACTGAAATGTTCTCTCCACCGTCCCCGGTTCGTCTAGTGGAGCCGCCATGCTTAGCGACCCCTACTCTAGGGGTGGACCTTCCTCGCCTGTCTTAAGCAGCGCACCTTCCATAGAAGATTTTCACCTCCACCTAGGAGAGCTGAGGTTCACCTAGGTGACGAAACACTATGCAAAACCCGAAAAATGCGCTTTTCAATTAAACAGTTCTTTAACCTAAAAAAAAACCCTTCTTTCCTGGCCAAAATGGAAAGTAAGCCAAGGTAGGAAGAATCCTCACCTCAGCGCCGCACTATAAGGGTGAAGCCTAAACTCGACAACTCGATTTCGAAATCTCCTCTGATCTTTTGGCGAACTTTTCGTGTACTTACGCTGCACTTCGCCGATGCGATAGAACTTGCTTCGCCTCGACTCCAAACCGACCAGAGAACTCCATGGGATTCAAGAAGTCTGGCTCTCCTTTTCCCTCTTCTCCTCTCTCACGCATGAACCAAAGAGGACGTAAATTTTTTACCCTATTCCTGGTCCCAACTTAGTTTATCGATGCGGGGCCCATGTCATGCCACGTGGTCCACCCCTACCCAAATCCGATCTAGCCCGTAGCTACCATTCCGCCTAGTTCAAGTTCAAATTATTTACCCATGAACTTAGTCGTCATTTTCTGATTTTTCAAGATTTTCCTAAGATTCATCCTGGGGAGTCATCATCAGGATTCACCACCTAGAAAATTGTAAAATTCGACCGTCTGTAATTCACGAACTTTCTCGTCACCAGATTTAACAGACCTAATCAACTAAGTGGAAATCCATTTCTTCATCCGAGATCTGGGGGGATTTTCCGTGTGCTTCCCAACCGTTATTAATTTCATTATTTTTGCAATTTTAAAATTAAATTTACGGGTTTTACAATTCCTTACAAGACAAATATTATAATTAACTATTTCAAGATGCTCTGCAGCATCTCAACCATTCTCCATTTTTGTCTCCATCTCCATATTCGAGATTTTGATCCAAAAACGCACCCCCTCCCATCCTGCTACGATCTTCATATTTGTAGATGAATGTAGCTACCCAGTTCTGGGAGAGATGCGAATAGTAACTACCATTCCCATATTATTTTAATATTATACTATTATTATCTCATTATTTTATTTTATAATAATAAAATACTTATTTTAATAATATTTATATAACATATTTTATTTTTTAAGAGACATTTATATTTATTATTTGTTATTTTATTAATTTTGAATTATTTTCTACATATTAATACAAGAAAATGATTTTAATAAATTTGAATAATTTAAATTCTTTATTAAAATTATTTTTTGATAATGATATAATACATTTTTATTTATATTTAAATATAAGGTATTAAGATTTTTAAATAACTAATTCAATAATTTTTCTTGTCAAATGAAAGAAGTTGAGAAGAGTCAAGGTCATTGGCAAATGTAATAAGAGAAATAATGAACCAATGAAATATTCAAAAAAAAAAAGAAAAGAAAAGAAAAGAAAATAGATGAACAATTCTAGTGAAATGACCAAGGAGTCTAAGAAACGCTACCGCTTATGATACAACCAAAATGAATGCAACAAATATGAGTTGAAACGTTAAAGATGAAAAAATAAATTATGCAAAAGAATCTTTGATTCTATATTGATCCATTCAGCACGGGTATTTAAAGGTGAAAAATGATGATTGAAAAATGAACACAAATCCAAGTAACTGGGCTGTCATAATGATGGTAATTTTAGTAATTTTAATGAATACGACTGTAAATTATGAAGGTTATATAAACACCATATTAGTTTTTATATTGTACTATTATCATTTGATTAATGTAATTTTTATTATGTAGCTTTATTAATGTTGTTTACAATGTAATAGATGCTCTATAATATAATATTTATTAGTTTAAAATACATTTTTAGGTTTATAATATATATTTTTTATTAGAGTTTAAATCATATATCATATTCCTAAATGATGTGAATTTGATAAAAACAAAGATTTAAAGAATGAATAGTGGTTTTGAGTTAAAAATGAGATTATCAAGGTGCTGACTTCAAATCGGGCCCATTATCTCTAAATACAAAGAATATGTCAGCCTTCAGACTGAAAAATGAGATGGAGATTATGATTTATTTCAATCTTCTACTTTTCAAATGAGGATTATGATTTTACTTACCAATGGTCCCGTCGAAATGGGGTAACACAACAGGTATTGCAGTAGGTTGAAAAAAAGGTACCATAGAAATATCTTCTTATATATATATATATATATATATATGGTATAGAAACGTAGAAATATCCTAAAATAGTATTTAAAAATATAAGTTTCTGAACATGAGCATCGTGGATATGATTGAAGAATAATAGAAAAATTCTTTGCAAAGAAATGAGAACTTCCTAACAGCTAGAATATGAAACTAACTCTAACTATGTAACATCATTTTCCCGAAAAATAACAATAAATGAAACTTACACATTTCTTGAACTAAACCCTAACATTTCGAATAAAAGGAAAAAAGAAAGGAAGAAATATTATATATCAAATTAAGAATGATATTTTGAAAGGGTTTAACTAAATTACAACCCATTACACGAGGGAAAGTGAAGATGAATTACAATTTTATTTATAGAAAGAGCTTAGAGCAAGAGTATAAATTGTTTTTTCTTATATGATATATATACCTTCATGTATGTACATTTTAGGGGAATTATGTTAAGGTGTACTTATTAATAAATCGATGGAAAATAGAACCCTAGTAAATGGATATCACTCAAATACACTATCTCCATAAAATTAATAAAAATATGCATTTTTTGAAGAAATCTTCATTAAACCCTAAAATATCATTTTATTAGTTGACTCATGGGACCCACCCAAGGCTATTAAGGGAAAGAATCATTCCCTTTCTTCTCTCCCATGTGATTTTAGGGAGGTAAATATTTTTTAGTTATTAATTTGAAATGAATTATCATATAGCCTATCAATCAGTTTTTAATTTATACCCCAAATTATGTACTAATCATTCCATTTAATAGTTAGTTTTCAATTTTATTATTACTTTGCACAAAAAAAAATCTATATAAACCTTTTCACCCATCTAATTATCATCATCAAAAGAGACATATTTTTCCAACAAATATAGATAGATTTACTATTCTTAAACATTGATACAATGACAAGTTTTGCAGAAGGTCTCTATAATGGCATTCTTTCTTTAGCTAGTGGGTTTTCTTCACTATCAACTACACAGCATTCCAAGATCGCTGATCAAGACTTTGGCCTCGCATTGGAACCATTGACAATGGAGAAGCACATTATTCCATCATAATTATGTTGAATTTTGCTATACAAGCAAGTCTAAGTCGTTTAAAACACTAAATGGGTTCACGGACTTAAAGCCCTATGCTGAGGCCTAAAATGGCTATTACATTCTGTATTTGTACGCTTATAACAGAGAAAGATAATAATAAACCTAAATCTAATCAATTGATTATAGAGAATAGCCGAGAAAAGAAATCTTTTCAGTGATTCAAAATACCACACGCTCTATCAACACTCGAGGATAATTTGAAGATCTCGCATTTTATGCATACTTCTCTCGCAAATCCACAAGGTACGATCTGACTGATTAAATTAGTTTAGTAATTAAATTGAATATTCTAAATCACATGATGATTCTAGCTTATGCTGATTATTCCTACAATTGGTATCAGAGCATTCGTGTGATTAAATTTTCAATTTGATCTAAACAATTACATGTATTTTGGTGTTTGATTAGCAATATGGCACCTAGGTTTTCTAAGTATCTGCTGATTTTGGGTATTGCCCCTATGTTTAATATGATTTTCGTTCTGGATGATTACTGACAATCGTGGTTTGCCCTTCAATCCATGGTAGAGCTTTCAGGTATTTACGGCTTAGGCAGGCTAACTACAAGATTAGGTTTCCTTCGATTTATTTTTCTCAATCATCTAGAATTTTGGTGACACCATTTTATTAGGTGGGAGGAGGGGATTATTTTTTATAAAATTTTGAAGACTAATGAAGAACGTATGAAGAAGATGAAGAACTCAGGAGAACACCGCACACGTTAAGGACTGCTTGCATTGTTATGAGGCTACTGCACATCCAAATGAAAAACGGCCACAAGGTTAGAAGCGCAAGGAAGAGACGACGTTGCCGAACAAATTTCGTGCCGAATCCATCAGTCGATCGCGCCCCACGCGACTTCTGCTTTTGCCATGCGCGTCATCGGACTGATCTCGTACGACGCTGCGGGAGCGCGTGAGAGGGCTCGCTCGCCTGACTCGCACTTCCTTCCTCCGCACGTCAGGCTTCTGGGCTGGTGGCAGCTACTTTAATGATGGCTTTAACAATTAGAGTTTCATGTCAGAGGCTTGTATTTCGTAGTTTTAACTCAAATCTCTTTCACTGGGGCCCCAAAGCCTGTAAATTGAACAAAAATGGATGGGCTGGACCAAAGCTGACGGATTAATAATATCAGCTCAAGTGTTACTGAAGCTTGTGATTTTTTTTCTTTTCTTTATTAGAGCCATGGATCAGCCTTTTGCTAACTCATATATTATTATTTTTATTCATGATAGATTAAATTTGGTACTGTATGCTTTAGTCAGATAACAAGGACATATAGACTAGGTGGTGCCATATTATCTTCAGATCAATGATAAAATATGTGTGCATAATAAATTTTGTTTTAAATCTAGAGGCTATAATTATGAAAAATCCTTAATTTTGTGGGTCCAAAATAATAAATGGTCGTGTGAAGCCCCATCGTATAATCATGATCGAAGTTTATTTGATCGACCTTAAATACCTTAGTCTTGAATGATCGACCGCCCACCACCCAACTCTTGCGATTAAGAGATTTTAAAATTAAACAAGGATTCAAAACTAATGATACTTATTAACCTCCCAACGAGGCTCTAATAATATTATTACGGGCCATATGAACAATGATTAAATGAAAGTGTATTATCTCAGAAGGTTCTATCTAAGAAGATTGATGTGGGTGGGAAGTCCAGAGGCACCCCCAAAATTTTTTTTTGGGACTCGACTTAATGATACTATTCATTTTATGATCAAGTTTTAGTTTGTTAAATGTCTTGCCTAATTGTGAGTATTTGAGATAGAAACTAAATTATTGTTATTAAACAATAGTATATTTTTGTTTCTGGATTTACTAAATATATAAGCTTAATGTATAATATACAAGCATATTAGTAGTACAATTCATAAATTTTTTTTCTTTCGTAAAAATGTCATCTTTTCAACCCCTTAGTTGCGATTTTGAATCAAAACCATTGATGGAAATAATTCATGATTGAAACCAACTGATAGCATTGTTTTAATTATGAGAAATTAAGTCATTCCGGATATTCTGCCATCATATCCCTAAGTCAAAAGCATTGATATAACAAAACAGAATACGCGATTTTGGGAGAATGCAAACACTTCCTTCGATGTTATATTCTCGCCAAGGTCCTTTCGAGAGCAACACCTCTCACAGCGGAGTAGAAATGCCTAGACTCTCAAGGGATGTTTACTAAAAGTACCGGCTTCCGAGAGACGTTGCTATCATTGATTTGATTAACACACGATGACTTGTGGGCGCGCGGCGATCATTGTTCGCAATGATTTCACATATCAGTCGAGCGGAAGAAATGGGGGAAAAACATCAAAAGGAGATGAAGATAGATCTCATCTTGCAATCACTGCCTAAACATTTCAATCAATTCAAAGTCAATTACAATATGCATAAGATGGATTCGACTATCTGACTGATGCATGAGTCAGAAAGTGTCGGCCACTTCACAGAGCCAGCAAGATCAATGCATAGGGTTATGTTAAACCTAAAGGGAAACCTAAGGGTGGAAACAAGAACAAGAAAAAGAAGGCAGTGATACCAGTTACCAAATCAAACACAATGAAGAAGCCAAAAGGTAAGTGCTTTAAGTGCGGATAGAAAGGACACTTGAAATAGAATTGCCCAAAGGCCACCAAAAAGCCAGGTATGGGTGATTTACTTGTTGTTGAGGCTTGTTTAGTGGAGAATTTTAATGATAAATGGATCATTGATTCGTGAGTTACATCATAACTATGTTTGTTACTTCTTGCAAGTGGGTTCAAATATAGCACGTCTATCAAGAAGGACAAAGATAATGAAACTCGGGAACTGGGAGCTAATCTCATAAAGGCCATGTGGACCAATTGTTTTATTTTTTTGAGAATAATAGACTTTATGTTTAGAAGATCATGATGAGCTGTGATTGCCAGAGAATTTTGTCACATTTGTTTAATATGAACATCGCTTGACATGCTTAATTCAGTTTCAATAAGAAGCAAGATATTTTATTTGTTTCTACATCTTATGAATAATCTTTATTTTTTAAGTCCTCATTCCAAGTGATATAAATGCCATTGAAATTGTTGAAATGAACATAATCAATTTCGCCAAGAAAAGGAGTATCAAATGAAACATACCTTTTGAATTTGCGACAAATCATTAATCATAATAGGATACATGGTTTGGGTAGTGTGATTTAAATTCCCAGAAGAGATGAACCTATACCAATGTGAATCCTATTCGAAGGTAAATTTAAATAAGAGGCCCTTCTAAGGCCAAAGGATATCGTACAAATAAATCATTGAATCGTGCATACCGATGTACGCGACCCAACGCGTTCGTGCTCCAGAGCGGGTATGAGATTACTTATACGATCATAAGATATGGTTTGTTTACCTAATGTTAAAAAGTCTGAAACTTTAGATAAATTTCGAGAATATAAGGCCGAGGCGTAGTGCCACCAGTGTCCATATCAAACAAATTCGATCCAACTGAAAGGTGAATTATTCAGAGTTTAAGTTTTTACTTAACTTCTAAGAGGATAGTTTCACAACCATTCTAATACCTCAAGAAATGGAGTTGCGTAGTAGTAAAATAGAACTCTCTAGACATGGTGAGATTCTATGCTAGTTATTCACTTCACTCTATATCGTTGGGATATGCCTAGAGACCGTTATACTTATTGAACTTATCTTCTAAGTTCAGTTTAAAACACCCACCGAATCAGGAATCCGCACAAGCCTAGTTTAAACCATTCATATGGGGTGCTCCTGCCGCATGTCTGGAAAAAGGAACCATTATTAAGTCGAACTTTACAATTAAGTATGTCTGCTTATCGGATAATCTCAAAGGAACGAGGTGGAATTTTTATAGTTCCTTAGAGAAGAGTTATAGAGCAACTGATGCAAAATTCTTAGAGGAAGACTATGTAAACAATTTCAAGCCTAAGAGGCGTAATTTTCGAGGAGCTTCGATCACCAAGAATTGCCTAAACTAATTCGACTGGACCTACAGGTAATCAGATTCAAAGGCGTGTTCAACAGAGGGAAAATGAAAATATACTCGAAGGTGAACAAGCACGAGTGGAACCAATAGTAGAACAACAGGTAGATATACAAGTGGAACCAGAAAACCCAAAAAATCAAATTCAAAATGATCAAGAGGATCTTCCCCAGAGAAAAACTAATAACAACCAAAGTGGAGCTTTGCCAGAAAGGAGAACGCCATTTCAAGCCATCGAGATATCTCTTGTTGGGCGAATTGTACCAAGCTATAACCATTGATAGCGAAGAGGATCTCGTAAATTACAAAGAAGAACTAGAGGATGTTGATGCACAGGAGTGGCTCAAAGCCATGGACCGTGAGATGGAGTCTATGTATTCCTAATCGAGTCCTGCCTCAGAGGCACCCAAAGGGGTAAAACCTATAGGGTGTAAGTGGATGTACAAGAGAAAAAGATGACCAGATGGGAAGGTAGAAACCTTCAAAGCTAGATTGGTTGCAAAAGGTTATACCCAAAAATAGGGGATAGATTATGAAGAAACCTTTTCACCAATAGCCATGTTTAAATCCATCCCATTCTTTAGTCAGAAATTAAGTCAAGATTACGAGACGGCAGATGGATGTCAAAACAAGATTTTTAAATGGTGCTTAGAAGAGGACATCTACATGCAAAGAACTGGAAGTAACATAGCTAGAGGCAAGAAATGACATGGTATATAAGTTTGTGTTGGTCATATTTGACTAAAGCAAGCATCCTTGATGGAACATTAGTTTTGATCAATCCATAACTCAGAGTACTTCCGCTTGAGAAAGTCCGATGAACCTTGTGTTTACAAAAGGACCAATGTAATAAAAGTTATTTTCATAGTTCTATTAGGGATATGACATTTTTTACTAATTGGAAACGACGAGGTGTTATCAAGTGTAAAGGATGGTCAGCAAAGCAATTTGGATATGAAAGATTCGGGGAGAAGCCAACAGAGCCTGATCAAACTTCTACGACCTAAGAATAAGGTGTTGGCATTATTCTCAAGCTTTATATAGACAAAATTGAAGAGGTTCAAAAAGATGGAAAATTCCAAGAAGGGAACTTTTACCTCTGTGTAATGGAGTTCATCTTTCAAGGAGCAATCACCAAAACTGGTGCAGTTGAACGTATGAGCAGGATATCATTATGTGAGAATAGTTAGCCTGTGATCAAATCCCATCCAGAGAAGAAACATAGATTGCAATAGAAGTATATTCTCAAATATCTACAGAATAAGATGTATGTGTTAATAGTTTATTAAATTTAATATAAATATGAGGTATTCCCTTCATATTATCAGGCACACTAATATTTCATGTAGAAGGTCCGATTAATTGTAGAGTATATGATCATA
The DNA here is from genome assembly GCA_016808115.1 of Tetrastigma voinierianum. Classification (NCBI taxonomy): domain Eukaryota; kingdom Viridiplantae; phylum Streptophyta; class Magnoliopsida; order Vitales; family Vitaceae; genus Tetrastigma; species Tetrastigma voinierianum. The sequence continues at coordinate 103,365 of JAEQBH010002922.1, read as the reverse complement.
TGAATATATCTCACAGAAATATTGAAGGTGATCATAGGTTCTCAATTAATGAATAAGATTCAGCAAATTAAACAAAGTCATTTATTGGTGACTCAAGATTATGAAATAATATGGTCTGCTATTATAAAATACTGTGCAAATTATGCTTGCATCGATAGGATCAAAGTGAGATTTATTTAAAAGCTAAATTTATGTAAATAGGAATCTCAAGAAATATTTTCGTTATTATTCTTCTCAACTCGAAGTTATTATAGATATATATTAAATGATTATTGCTCCTGAGTTGTCAATGCTGAAATTCATTAAATCCAATTTATATCTTGATGATTTGAAAGGCATTGTTTAATTTGGCCAGATTTATGAAATAAACAATATAGAATTTGTATGAATATCCTCTTAATATGTTTCAAAAGACTTGATGTTAGTGTGTTTATCGCCAAATATTTTTATCCATAGAATAATAAATCAAGAGAATAAATAATTTCTGGTTATTGATAGAAAATCTTAATGAATTAATTATTATATTTTACAAAGGAGAAAATAATAATAATATTTAATATTATTAATCTTGGAGTTCAATTTGCTTTTAGTGGAATATCAACGGATAGATAATTGCTGGGCAATTATGAGGAGCCTGATTAATGATAAACTGAGGATCCCAAACTAGCTCAAGATAAATAGTGACATGATATCATAGTTTACAAAAGAAAGAACCCTGACTGCTTTTTATGAGAAGTGGGAGATTGTTGATTTTTGCTATACGAGCAAGTCCAAGTTGTTTAAAAAACACTAAATGAGTTCACACATGACTGGGTCTCACAAAGTGTGCCCAAATGGCTACACATTCTAAGGTTTAATAGAAGAGAAAGATATTACACCTAAATTCTGAATATGAATTGATTATAGATGAACAGTCCAGAGAAAGAAGAGCTTTAGGCATTCATGCCACACGTTGCTCCATCACCCGAGGATAGCTTGGAAGATCCAAGGCCTTTGTGGTGGATACTTCATAAACTATAAAATACCGACCAAGAGAATGAAGGTCAGTAATTAATTAAGATTCTAAATCATGATGATGATTTACTTCCGCTGATTATTCTATAATTACACCCATTATTGATAAATGCCTCAAGAATGCGCCAATGTTCTTTTTTACTGAATATTCACTATAGAAAATGAGATCCCCGCTATTAGCTTAAAAACTATGGAGGAGAGGAATGCACACAAATTAACACGGCTCGCTTTTCTCAGGCCCGAGTTCAAAGGCCAATACAACCTATATGAAACAAAGTCGTTGTCAGTATATGTTCAGATTAGATTTTGATATTTTTGTTTAGATGTTATGCAATAAATATGATAGCAATAACTTTAAAATATTGTTCTTAGTTTAATAGGATGATTCTTATAATTTTAATAGATTATTTTGGCTTAATATCGTCATCATTCTTCAAATGTCAGATCCTAATACCCGTATGTGGAGAGTCAAACAAACCAACAAAGTTTTACAAGGACTTTCAAATACAATAAACAAGAATTAAATATTCAATGTGATAGAGAGACATGAGGTTCCCTTGAATATAAGGACCTCGCAGCTGCACTAAACTCTCATACTCATGTTAAATAATCAACTCTCATAAAAGCTCAAGCTGTAGATTTGGGTTTAACGTGCATCATGCCTACAATTTCAAAATTAAATTATTTATTATGTTCATTATATTTGACATTATAGACCTACGAGATTACTTTGTCTCTAAGGAGATATAAAGAAATCAAAAGAAATGAATGAATTTGATGATGAGAATAAATATTTTTAATTTTACTAATTATAAATTTAACATTTATAAAATAAAATTAGTAAGTTTTTTTATAAAAAGACTCAAAGAAAAGGGAACAAATATTTCCAAGAAAAAAAAGAAAAGAAAGCCCTTAAATCAAAAGTTGAATGTTTAAACTATTGTTATAAAAAAATATTTTGTTGCAAATTACCTACCATCGAAATAAAATAATAAATAGTAACTTAATTAAAATGACTGAATCATTTGAATCAATGACAATGAGTCCTAAGGTCAACTAGAAGTGAAGACAGAAGAGATCTTACCTGGCTTCACCCCTTATTATCTTATTCCTAAAATTGAAAAAACTTGCTAAATTCAAGTATTTATAAGATGCAAGATGATGGCAAGGTAAATGAAGGTATTAGATTATGAGAAACAAGTAATTAAAAGCATTTTTGTATGAATAAAATGATAGATTTATTTGTAGAAATGAAAGCATTTATTAATTAAAAACAATTGGATCAACAAATAAATGCATTACACAACGAGCAATCTAAATTGTACAAAGAAATAATATTAGTTTATGTATATATAGAAACTAACTCATGTGAATCCGTAATCATGGGTTGCCATTTGTCTCGAAAATCTACAAGGACAGACTAAAGAAGAGCTAGGTTCAAGATGACTCTTTCCTTCTCCCTTTCTTCATGTTCACAATCTCCATGAAATTTTTGTGGCTCTATTTATTTATATAAGGGCACTAGAGGAACAACTGGGCTTTGATCCATAAGAACTAAACAAAGGAGAAGATGTAACCATGGGCCCATAGCTAGTCAATACGAAACCATCCCCATAAATGGCTAGGATTAACATGACAATTACTCAATTAAATTGTCACATGATTATGCTTATCATAATTAATATTAATCTAACATTATTCCACTTGATCACATAATAATAACTAAAATTATTTGCACAATAGATTTACATAATCAAAATAGATCATATATAATCATCAATACCGAGAGGATGCATAACTGATGAGATAATAGAACCAACAAAGAAGCATTGTAATGACAAGAGTATTGATTCACTTAATTATAAATATCATTATGTCATTCATCTCATTAAAATACAAAATCACCGTATAATGACAAACATCAAAATGTGCATAATAACGAAAATGCATTAGTTTTCCTAACAAAATACATTAAAGGACAAAACTCCCACAAAAACAATGAGTCTAGGCTCCTAACAATCCCAGAAAGGCAGTGAAGTATTTCAAACATATTAATAATCTTCAATAGGACTACCAAGATGCTGGGGCTCCAGCGCAGTTCAATTAAAATGAGGGACTCTACAACTTTTTCTTCGACAACTTCACGTAATGTGTTTATTTAGAAGTGCCCTCGTGGTTCCTAGAAAGAGCATTTAATTATCATAGAACAATTTTAGTGGGAAATGGAGTGAACGACCCCCAAAGCCGATATGAAGTCCAACTATTGTCAGACATGGCGTAGTCTCATAACACACCACATACATGGCTTTGACAAAGATCACCTCAAATACCGCCAACACGCCACAACAAAAGCACATGGTGAGCAGCAGGCTTCGAGCAGCACATTAGGCCGCCCACCACTTCAAAGAATAAGGGTCTACTTTCATATGATCTCTCCAATCTCATTCTAAGGACATCGGGCCTTTAAAATCACAATCTTTACACCTGGCGCCCTAATAGAAAAAACATGATCGACATTTAACCTTTAGAATAAAATAATATATATGTTTATTGAGATATTACCTAGTGTTAATGTCAGGACAATTTCACTAAACTTGTGGAGATACGCCCAAAGAGCCCGCCAGAACATAAATGGATTTTCCGGGAAGCTGATACACCATGTGTTCCTACTAAATTCCTTCGCCAAAACCAGATTTAGACACAAACATTCTTCAGATAAGTCTCCCACTTAAGAAAGATGTCCACAAACTATCCGATGCAACCCAAGCCGTAAATGAGTCATCATACCATAATAATCCGTACGAGTCTTAAGGACACATGAGAGTTTTGAAATCGAACTTCATCGCTGATTGAAACCCCAGCCATTGCTGACCAATTTTGATGTGACCGCTTAACCGCTGTTTGGGATGGACAACATCAATCCAAATCCCCTGCGAATTCGCCAAAACTCTATTTGACTGATCATTGTATGAGTTAACTTTATAAAATGGATTCAGTTAAAAAGAGTTTGGTTTAAATCACCTGAATACAGGTCATATAGTAATAAAAGTATTTGGTCTAGATATCGCTCCCACAAGGATCGATGATGGAATCAAAAGATGAATTACCCCAACTACTCAAGATTCTTACTATTTGAAATCCAATGTTAAAATACAGAGAACTAACAAAGCAATACTAAAATAATTTCACTAGTATACATAAAGAATTTGAATAAAGATTTGAGAATTCACTGAAAGCGAGACAACACTCGAAATATACCAATGAATCATAATTTCATCATTTCAGGTAGGCCTAAGCCATCATTAGAAAGATGAATTTATTAAATATGCATTATGTTATATAGTTTCATTTCACTAATTGATTCATGTTCTTTCTGATCATGGTCTAATCAGCTGACGTAAGATATAAACCTCTTTCTAAGATTCGTATTTTTTAAGATTTCTTCACTTAAATCTTAAGACTCGAAGAATTCCGCCTCTACAGACGTGATATTTCAAGCCTCCAATTTAAATGTCACTTTCTATTCGCCAATGCTACGAAATTCTCCATTCCTTAGATTAGATCTATACTAACACGGGATCAAACTCATTTCATCAGAAAGAGGAGAAACCTTTGATCGATTAAACTAATACTTCATCCAACCATCCTCACACAATGAGTAAGTTAGTGATCTATCTGAGTAATTTTTCAGAGTTCATTAGTTCCAAAGTATTAGTCAATATACCTACAAAGAATTGTTTATACCTCGTGGATTTCCATTCAATAGAGGTCCTCCGGAAATCGAACAAGATACAATCCTTTGTTTCATGGGTACACTAAGACTAGTACTGAATATTAAGTTCACATGTCAATCAAATAATTCAAGATTTCTAATCATATGCTTCCACTTTGTGCGTAAAAAAATAACAATCACCATCGACCATTCCTCAGTAAGGGAGCCACCTTTTCTAAAATTGTTCGTGAAGAAGGTTAGTGAATTAACCGGTCGTGAAAATTCACTCGAAATCAGGAACAAACCGAAATAACGAACTCCATATATCTTCAAAATCCATCTAAAGTAATTAGCATAGAGAGAAAATGCAATAGACTTAACTCGGTCGCATCAGCTTCATTACTCAAATTCTCCAAAAATAAATAGAAACTAACTTCAAAAAACTACGCTAAAACAAAATCTACTAAAAGGAAATCAAAGAAAAAGAAAGAAAATAATAGCTGCAAGAGTCTCCAATTCATCAGAAGTCCTCATGATTACGTGGTTAAGATAGTGCCCTAGATGCACCATTTATGATAGTTAAAATGATGGGTCAGACTTCAAGGCACAAATTGTAATCAAAATTATGGCTCAAATGGTCTTTGTCGCTACATAGAAATTATGTCGTGATGAGTTTTAGTTTATGTCCTCTTAACTATGTCAGAAATTTCGTAGCTCTTTCGCGTATATACTGAGCTTTTTCGATTTGTTGTGATAGACTTTGACAATGTTTTGTGACATAGTTTGATGCTAGCCTATTCTGTCAGCAAATGTGAGTGTCTGCTTCATGACAAAATTTGTTGGCAGTTAAACTTTTATACCTTATGCTTCAAACCATTACACATACTTTCTTTGTCACAACCAATTCGTATTCTTCTCTCGTCTTTGTCCCGACATAAGTTTCTGCTATTGCGACACAATTTGGTTGGCTTGCACTATTGAGACTGAATTATGTGTCGCGATAGACTCTGAAGATGTCATAACAAACATTTTTTACTTTAAGCTTTTCTACTTTGCCACGAAAAAGTTTTCTATTTCGTGACATTCTTTCTATGGTTACTCAACAACTTTGTCATGACAAAGTTTCGCATGCATGCACTTTCTCTCGATCCTTGTTTATTGGAACCGCCATGCAACATAGAAATTTTGTTATGCATAAAACTTGTCTTGACTTATCTTAGTTCTCTTTCATTTTCTGTCATGACATAATTTTCTTTTAGCATTGCACTTTGTTACTCTACAGCTTTTAATGGCCAAGGACATAAAAACTTCTTTGTCGCGAGCAGATATTCTACTCAGCTCTTCACACATGCCGCAACATAGCCTCATTGTCGCAACATAAAGCCTCATTGTCGCAACATTCTTTTTTTATTGATTTTTTACTTGCCGCGACAGAGATTTATTTATCGCATGTAGTTCAATTTCAACCTCATGTTTTGTTTGTCGTACAAAGTCTGTCATTTCTTTATTGTAACTTCGATTCATGTCACAAATTTTCCTTGTCGCGACAAAAATCTTTCCTTGAGCTGGTCCTATGCTGAAAACTTTGTCGCAACATAAAAACACTTGTCACAACCGACTTGTGTTATAACCTTGCCATATTCTGTCGTGACAGAGTCGTCTTTTGTGCTACAGAATTCATTTTCTATCTTCATTCTTTTATGTTGTGACAGAGTAAGGAGTGTCACAAAGTTCCACTGTCATTTGCCTTGATCAATGTCGCGACAGAGTCAAGAGTGTCGGCAAGCCTCTTTACACACTTCTTCAACAGTGTCGCGAGAAAGTTCTATTTCTTCCTTGGAGTTCACTTAGACTTCATATGGATAAATCTACCGGGTTAAGATACATAGCTCTCATGGTTTCCTTGAGATTCTGTCGTGCCATTCATGAACTATGTCGCGACAGAGAGTTCTACCTTGGCAACTTTCTTTCTTCTTTTCTTACTGGAATTATCTCTTTTTCAATAAAAACCTGCAAAACACAAAGTTGGTGAATATTCTATAATTTAGCATTAAAATATATCTTAACTACTAAAAATATGCTAGAAAATGGATTAAAAATAGATGAGTTTAGGACTCATCACCCCAAAATTCTTAAAGTTTTGCTTGTCCATAAGCAAATAAAAGAAAATTTTGTTTGTCCTCAAACAATTTAGCTTTTATTATTAATGACCTTTTTCCGTTAAATCTACAATTGGGCAGGAAACATATTTTAGTTGTAAAATTTTTTCTAAATATACTTCTGCCAATCTAGGAATCATAAAGAGATTTTCAATTAAGTTCACTAAACAACCAAATAACTACATAGTGTAAACAATCTCAATCATTCAACCCTGGGATTTGTGAGTGTTGTGGTCTTCTATTTTTCCGACGTATTAGTTAATCTTCTAGGATGCTACTCGCATAACAATTTTCTCCTTTATTTTTTAAAGTCCCATATGCTTGTTTGCATTTATTCCACTAATGTAAGCATATACCACTTTCAGAATCAATTAGGTCTTTTAGGCTTATAATGAGGCTTAGGTAATTGCGTAGAAAATAGGATAATTTGGGCTTAATTTTTACCCAGATTTCACTTGCCACTTGACATATACTTTGCCTCATATACTGACCTTTTCATTCCTTGTCATCTATCTAACCTCCTATTCGGCTCGGGAGTATCCTTTCGCATACTTTATGTGGTGGTACTTTTCTTGACCACATTCAAACTATAAACTTTCATCCTTATCTTTGAAGCTTTTTCACTTTTCATTTTCCATCAAGGTTTTAGGAATAGTGCAATGTTTTGTCTTTTTAAGCTTTCTACCACCCTTAACGAACTTTGAGTCAATAACTCCCATACCAAGCTTAAGTATTGTGGTACAGGTTGAACACCCCTAAGGACTTAATTGTTCCAGGGAGGAAGGCTACAAGACCAAACTTATTCCATCTTTACACAACTTCTTTTCTTCATTATTTTCATCTTTTCTCTTCTCAATTTATTTTTCTGTCTCAACCCTTCTTAGCCTCATTTCACAATTTGAAACAATATTCTCCCAAACTTGTCCTCTTCTATTTTTGATGTAATGGTCATGTAATCTAGGCAAATAAGGGTTCTTTGCTATAGGATGTTGTCTAAGGAAGAAGGGAGTAGGGTTTTATTTGTTGGTTTGATGATGAAATTGGCTTTTGGCTCAAATAAGAAACTAGTGTGTATGCTTATGCATATTATAAGGGTAGGCTTTCAAAGGTTCAATCTTTCAAAAATGGCCTATATCATTTCCTGTTGGTGGTATTGCTTAGGATTTCTCCTTGACTGATAATATAACAAGTTCTATGACATTTGGAGATTTAATTGTGATATATCCTAGAAAATGTCCATAATCTTAAGCATAATTTGATTCAGAGATGTTTTTGACCAAGTGTAGTGTTTATTAGGATTCATAATAACTGAACGGTTTACAAAAATAGAATTACAAGTCTTATTTGTTCTATCAATTTGTTACAATCTTCCTTATTCTTGAAGTTCAACATATTCATCAATATCTTCACAACTCTCTTCGCCTATTTCCTCATACCCCAATTCATCTATTCAAGTCTTTGTTTGGTCCCTAGATAAATTTCCATGCTTTTTTGACCAATTAAAAGTTCATTTAAATCAATCATCTATCAGGAGCAGATGTTTAACACAGCAACCAATAAATTCCATCAATATTTCAATTTCAATTAAACAATTCACAAATTTATTCGAAGAATTGAAACCAGGAAACTGTTTGACATTAAAACTATTCACCGGAACATCAATTTCACTATTTAAAGTCAAAGAAAGAAAATACAATAAGACACACAAGAAAGGCAAATGAGAGTGCCACTGGTCTCTCGGCAAAGGAATTTTTTAATTAAAATTTTCAAGTATGATAATAGGCACAAAGAGGGAAAAGGGGAAGGAAGAGCAGCCGAGCTATTTTTTTTCTTTCTCTTCATGCCTATGGGAGGAATGCGCATTCGCGTTCAAACTGTAATCAGCCGCGTAAGGTGAGAACTCAAGAATCCGACTTGGTGGGCTGCCAGACCACGCTTCTTCACTTCAAGAGGTCGTGCATCACCCGTGGATAAGGCCATTTCCTTGATAAGATAATTTTGTCTTTGCCCAATAGAGAAGGTTCCCTAAAACTCACCCTAGGTAGAGTACATTTTTATCAGGTTGTTGTTGATAAAATCTAAGCTTTCAGTCCAACACTTTTCCCTATAGTTTAGGGTGCCCTCCATTTCCTTGTCCTTTTTCTTTATCAGAAGTCTCATTTATTTTTGATGTTCCTTGTACAGATACCCAAAAGCATCTGCCTTATGAAGCAAGTTCTTCTCCATGGTATCTTCCTTTTACTTCATGATTTTTATTAGCTCATTATCCCTCCTGAGCTGGTATGAGATGAAGGCATCTTCTCTTGCCCTGAGTTCTTCACTCAGTTCTCTTTCTCTTGTTTCCCATCTGCTCTTCCACTCTTCATCTCTTTGCTTTAGGGCTTCTTCCAGATTTTGTTCCCTTATTCTGAGCTCTGCATCCATATATTCATCTCTCAGTTGGAGTTGGATCTGCAGATGTTTGTTCCTCTCTTGCATTTCTTGCCTCATTGTTTTCAACATTGTTATTTTGATGCTCTGAGCTTCGAGCTTGCTCCTGATGGGCTTGTCTCACATATGGGAAGAGGGTCAGAATTGAGCTTACACTTCTCTGACTCTATTGTTGCTCTGGAGCTTCACTTTCAAGTTGTATTTGATTGATTTCACGGTGTTCTCTCTCATTTCTCAATCTTCCCGCCTCTTTCCCTACCTTGTTCTGTGCCCCTTGGTGATTCCTGTCATGTTAAAGCAGGTCCTAGGAAAGTTTTCTTCTTCCTCATAGTCTCCTTCTACACCACCCAAGACACAAAGCCTAGTGATTAGTGCTGGGTATGGAATTAGTCCCTTGTAGCTTGCTCTGTTATAACTCATAATTGAGTTTTCTAGAATTTTTCCAACACTGAACTTGTAGCCTTTAGGATGGCATACAACAACATTGTTTCATTCTCCCTGACTGTACACAATTGCTTTGAAGGTAAAATGACCGAACATCGGAAATAGAACCACACCTTTTCTTGTTCACCAATGTTCCTAAGTGATGGCGGACTCATGGTTTTCCTGCATTCCACTTTCCCTTGCCATCAATCAGCAAGTCTACAATCTTCTGGAAGTCGGGATCCTTCACCATTTGCTTGAACTGCGACCCATTCTTCCTCTCATGAAGATTGTAAGTTTGGTCTATTTTCTCTCTGTTGAAGGAAATCCATGTGCCCCTTACGTACACTATCTTATCCTTCATTCCCACCATATTAGCATAGAACTCTTCACCACACTCCTAACTCGGAGCCTCAGGCTCTCGCGGAATGTGTGCCATCCTTTGCTCTCAATGACTTCTTGGAAGGGAGAAATCAACTTAAGGTCCTTTTCTTGCGAAGTCTCTTATCGGCAGCACTTATCCCTCCAAGCGACATGCTTCCTCCAAACCCAGTCACTTTCTTTCTCCATTGCTTCTACCCAAATTTTCTCTCAGCCTCTCTTCCTTCTAGTTTCTTCAATTGGTTGTTCCACCTCTGCCCTAGATTCAACTCTTTCTCCTTCTGCCTCGTCATTTCTTGAGTCGCTTTGACTTTGCTTCCAACAAAGATACTCCTCCATAATTTCGTTCAGGTTAGGAATAAGGTTCAACGACTCAAACATTGTCAGAAAAAGGGCTTTTAGGGATCTAGGTTTTTCAAAAGGAGGAGGAGAGATTTGGTGAAGAAATGGTTTAATAATGCAAGTGACTTTTCAAGTTTCAAACATGATCTATTTATAGGCTCACTATTGGTTGTACCTTCAATAAATGTCGCGACAAAAACTAGCCTAAGGTTTAATCCCTTTTTAATTTTATGTCGCGACATAGATTGGTAATGTCGCGACATATTTTGGAAATTCACTAAAATTAGGGCTGTCCTTTGTTATGAGTAGAGCAAAAATTGTCGCGACATCAAATTATATGTTAAAGTTTACTTATGTCAGGATAATGAGAAATATACAAGGACAAAAATTTTCCTTGCAATATCTGAATCTAAAGTCAACTATTTCGCAACACAGAGAAAGAATGTCGCGACACAAAAATTTGATTCTCAAGTAAACCTATGTCATGACATACAAAAAATATTGTCGCGATAATATTTTTCTTCCAGAAACACAGGTTATTTACAATTCTATCGCGACATAAAGAAACAATGTTGCGACCGAGTTTGGCAATAATGTCGCAAAAGAGAAGTACGTCGCGACATCAACTAAAATTTTCTATAATTGCACAACTTTTCAATCAAGCCACATTCAAAGCAAGGTTTATTCGCTCATACCAATCAGAACATACTCGTGAAAACTCATCAAATCATCAAAGAACCTCAATTCAAGTATGTACTATCATATTTCATTTCTTCACTCAATACACTTCAACATGATGATATTTAGAGTATTCAAATAATGAGAACAAACAAAGCTACTATTTATTTTTTGCTCTAAATAAATTACATTTCAAACTTTAACTATGCATTATCATTAAAGACAAGTGAGGGAAATGGAAATACCCCTCAGAGCACAATTCTTCGCATATTTCGCTTGAGAAAGTGTGCTTCCTAATAACATCAATTTCTAATTCAGCTTCATTGTCCCTGAAAATTCAGCAAAATCAACTCTTAAAATTTCAAATAAAATTTAAACTAAACTTCAAACACACCAATTTTAACAAAGAAAATTAACTAAAAAAATTAAAATTTGCTTGGGTTGCATCCTGGTTGTTGCTCTGCTTAATGTTCCTAGCTGCATTTGTCGCAAAATGCTCCCCGCTCAACAAAATTCTTCCTTCTTTTTCAAATATGGTTAATTGTTCATTTATGTTCCCTCCAAGGTAATGCTTCAATCTCTAACCATTCACTTTAAATTCACATCTTATTCGCCAAGCAGCCACGCCTCGAAAGGGTACTTGTTACCACCGTAAAAGGACCACTCCATCTTGACTTTATTTTCCCGAAACAAATGGAGCTTGGAATTAATATAACTTATTCCCTCGCTTGAATTCTTCTCAAAATCTTTTGATCATGTCACTTCTTTGTCTTATCTTTGTAGATTTTGGCATTATCATAAGCTTCATTCCTCAACTCTTGCAGTTCATTCAATTGAAGTAATCTTTCTTCTTTTGGAGCTTGGAAGTCACAATTCAATTTCTTGATGGCCCACATAGCTTTGTATTCCAGTTCTAAAGGGAGATGACAAGGTTTCTCTGTAAATACAATTGTATGGGGACATTCCACGGAAGTTTTGTAAGCAGCTCTATAAGCCCACAAAGGTACTTTAACTTTATAGACTAGTCTTTTCTGCTTGTATTCATTGTTTTCTCCAGAATTTTCTTTATCTCCTTATTGAAAATTTTAACTTGCCCATTTGACTGAGGGTGATAAGTAAATCCCATCATATGTTTGATTCCATATCTACTCATGAGTTTTGCCAAAACTTTATTTGCAAAATGGCTTCCCTCATCACTAATGATTGTTCTGGGTACTCCAAATTTGCTTAAAATACTTCTTTGTATAAACCCAACCACTGTGCTGGCATCATTTATGGGACAAGCTATTGCTTCCACTCATTTGGATACATAATGCACAACTAGGAGAATGTATAGATTTCCAAATGATGATGGGAAAGGTCCCATGAAGTCTATCCTCCATACATAAAAAATCTGCACTACTAGGATTCCTTGTAGGGGCATTTCATTTCATCTTCTTATATTGCCCATTCTCTGACAATTATCACAATGTTTTACCCATTCAAAACAAATTTTTGAATAGGTAAGCAACAAAACCTGATCGGAGAATTTTCTCGGGTTGTTTGTTCCTACAAGTGTCCTCATATGGTGATGCATGACATCTCCATAATACCACCTTCTTTCCTGCTTTCCGAACACATCTCCATGATCATATCCATTCTCTTCTAAAAAGTAGTGGGTCATCCCAAATATAAAATCCGCAATGTTTCTCAATTTTCTTCTCGCGTATTAGTCATTGAACTCAAAAAGTATAACCCACAAGCTAAGTATTCACAATATCAGCATACCGTGTTTGACTCCATAACAAACAACTGCTTATTAGAAAATTTTCACATTTCGCTCTTTCATTTTCAAGCATTTTTCCAATCTAGGACAAAGGATCAACTATCACATTGTCACTACCCTTTTGCGTCTTTGATCTCAGACTAAATCCTACAGCACACCACCGACGCCTTGGCTTAGCATCTTTCTTTGCCATCAGATATCTAATTACAACATGATCAGTGTGTATTATAACATGGGACCCTAATATGTAAGGCCTGCATTTTTCACAAGTAAACACTATGCTAGCATCTCCTTTTATGTGGTAGAGTAGTTCTCTTATGCCTCAATGAAGGTTTTTCTGGCATAGTATATGGCCTAGAATATCTTTCCAGTTCTTTGTCCCAATACAGCTCCCATTGCAAAATCACTAGCAACACACATAATTTCGAAATCATTGTTCCAGTTAGGTATCACCATGATGGGAGCTGTCACTAATTTTGATTTAATTTCGTCAAATGCAAATCTGCATGATTCATCAAAATTAAATTTTGCATCTTTTTCCAATAGTGTACATAATGGTTTGGAGATTTTTGATAAGTCCTTTATGAATCTTCTATAAAAACCAGCATGTCCTAGGAAACTGCTTATCCCCTTGACTGTTGTAGGTGGCAAGAGAGTTTTTATGATAACAACTTTTTCTTGGTCTACTTCCAATCCAACTGGAAAAATCTTGTGTCCCAAGAAAATACCTTGCCATGAAATGACATTTTTCCCAATTTAAGGCCAAATTTTTGTCTTCTTTACACCTCTCAAAGTATTGTTATTAAATTCCTTCAACAAATCTCAAAACTGGATCCATATACTGAGAAGTCATCTATAAAGATTTACATAGCCTCTTCCACCAAGTCTGAAAACATAGACATCATGCATCTCTGGAAAGTGGCAGGAGCATTACATAATCCAAATAGCATCCTTCTAAAAGCAAAGGTTCCATAAGGACATGTAAATGTAGTTTTATCGTGATCCTCTGGGGCTATAGCAATCTTGTTATAACCTGAATATCCATAAAGAAAATAGTAATGGGAGTGTCCTGCTAACTTATTCAACATTTGGTCAATGAAAGGTAGAGGATAATGGTCCTTTCTGGTAGCAGTGTTTAGTTTTATGTAGTCTATACACACTCTCCATCTTGTCATAGTTCTTGTAGGAATCAATTCATTTTTCTTATTTCTGATCACAGTGAATCCTCCTTTCTTGGGAACCACATGAACTAGGCTCACCCAAGGGCTGTCTAAGATTGCATATATGAAGCTTGCTTTCAACTATTTAAGTACTTCTTTTCTGACTACTTTTTTCATTATTAGATTCAACCTTCTTTGATGTTCTATAGAGGTTTTATTATTCTCCTCTAAAAGGATCATGTGCATACATATAGAAGGACTGATTCCTTTTAGATCATCTATACGCATTGTTTCCTTGTATTTTCCGAGAATCTCCAACGCCTTTTGGTTCTTCAAGCTCGCTAATCTAAAGCTGAAATGATGATCAGCTTTGCTTTTTCGCTTGCAAAGCATACTTCAAATGTTCGTAGTAATTCTTTTTAATCAAACCCTCTAAGCATGTGTTTACTTCAATAGCTTTCTTTTCATAACTGCTGGATTTTTCTGTACTATTTTCTTCAACACTGAGTATTGCCTCTTTCAATTTAAAATTGGAGTTCAGAAATTCAACTTCAAAATGCTCAAGATACTGGAAATTCATCTCATTCTCATCTTACGTTCCTCGAAAATTACACCATTTATCGCCTTCATAACTGATGAGAATTTTTGTTTCTATAATTCACAATCGCATAAATAAGTTAAGTGGTCGCCACCGTGATTGAGATTGAAGTGCACCGCCTCGCCTCCAACCTTGGAGTCAGTCTCTCCTTTCTTCACACGATCAAAGTCAAGCCCCGTTGATACAAGAAAGGCCATCCTAACAATAACGGGACTTTGTTTGTCTTCTTCATCAATAACTACAAATCAACTGGGAAAATGAACTTTACAACTTTGATCAACACATTCAAGAATGCCCCTGCTGGGCCAAGGTCTCCGTCTCGTCTATCTAAAGGGTCATGGTCAGGGGAGTAAGCTCCCCAAACCGAGTCTTAACCACGTATAAAGGCATCAAGCCGATGTTGGCTCTAGAATCGCATAGTACTCTTTCCCTCGTCGAATCTCAAGCTTGCAAGGTATATGGCCGTCTGGATCCTCGTGTGATTTTCTTTGCAAAGAATTTTGATAATCGTGACCGCAGTTGTCGTCGACTACTTTAACCAATTTTCTAGACATAATGGGGTCAAAATTTGAATACACTTATTTCAAGGAGATTTGTTTTCATAGATGTCTAGTTTACCCATAAGTTTGAATCACTCAATTTGGATGAGTGAAACTCAACTTATGACCTAAATAAAAAAACAATTTTGAAACACCAAAACTGTATCAGAACTGAACTAGAATTGACCCAAAACAGAGCCTCACTTTGACGAATTTTCTGGGTCCAAATTTGGATACACTTATTTCAGGGAGATTTGTTCGTGAGAAGCATAGTTTACTCCATAAATTTGAATCACCTGACCTGATGAGTGATGGCCAAGTTATGGCTATGAAAAAAACATGGATTTTGGAAAATTTTTGACAGCATCTCCCCTAAAACCCCAACATTTCCTTTATACAAACATTCCACAATTGAGGATCACAACCAACTCAAACAACCATACAACACATTTAGAAGAGTTAGGGTTTTCCTAACTCAAACATAAACAAGGAAGGAGTTTGAGGAGTCAAATCTTGTTTTCTTTGAAATAAACTTTCCTTCTTCTTTCTAGCGCTTCTGGAACCAAGAGGAACCAAAACCATGGATTGCACAATAAAACTAATGACCTCCTTCTCCTCCACCGGGAATTTCTAGCCCTAGCTCTTCTTTCACAAATGAGAAATATTCCCATTCAAGACCAAAATTTGTCTTATCTCTTTCCTTCACAAGGCCTTGATTTGACAAAGCCATTTTTATTTTTTTTTCCTTTTGCATTTTTTAGTCCTTCATTTTTCTTTCTTTTTCAATTTAACTTCAATATTATATTTTGGCATGTAAACTTATTATCTTATGACCCTTGAGTCCCTAATGTAACATTTTACAATTTTACCCTTGACTCTTGTATTAATTTCGGTTTTATCATTTTTCGTTCTTAGCAATATAAATTTCGGAAAAATAAAAATTTAACTTATTTTATACCCTAAACATGTTATAAAACTTTGAGCGTATATTTTTGGGGTGTTACAACTCTTGCCCACTTAAAAAAATTTTGTCCTCGAAATTATTACCTGAAGATTAGTTGTGGGTACTGTGCCCTCATAGTTTCTTTTGTCTCACACGTAGCTTCCTCCTTGCCATGGTGTTGCCAGAGTACTTTCACTAATGATACTTGCTTATTCCGTAACTATTTCACTTCTCGAGCTAATATAGCTTTTGGCTCTTCATCATAGGAGAAATCGTATTGCACTTGCACCTCTTGCACATGCAGGATAAGTGGATTCGCCCGATCCGCATTTCTCAACTTAGACACGTGAAAAACATCACGTAGTTAGCCAACCCGCAGGAGTGCCAACCGACAAGCAATGTACAATTCTTCAGGATTTCATAAGGCTTAATGAATTTTGGACTCAGCTTTCCTTTCTTGCCAAACCGTAGAATCTTCCCCCACGGTGATACTTTCAAAAATACTTTATCTCCGACTTCATATTCAATATCTTTCCTCTTCAAATCGGCATATGATTTTTGTCGATCACTAGCAGCCTTTAACCTTTGTTGAATAACCTGAACTTTCTTTTCTGCTTCTTTCATTATATCATGACCAATAACCTTATGCTCGTTCAATTTTGTCCACATACAGGAGTTCTACATCTCTCTCTTTCCACATGCTTCCATAAATACAAATACGATTGATAACTCCATGTTATAAGAAAATTTCCATAAGAGGAATATACTTATCTCAACTTCCTAGAAAAATATAGTGTATAACTCCTCAAGCATGTCTTCTAACACTAATCACTCTTCTCCGATCATTCCATCCGTTTGTGGATGGAAAGTTAGACTAAAATTCGTACCAATACCTATAATGATCAGAATTCTTCCAAAACCTCGATCGAAACCGTGATCGTGATTAGACGCTAGATATCGGAATAATATGTAACCTGACAATTTCTATCTTACATACAATTCCGCTTAACCGATCCATGGAATAAAGCTAAGCCTGACCGGTAAGAAGTGAGCAGACTTTTGTCAACTGCTCACAATTACCCGAACATAAATCATGTTTCTCGTAGCGAGGGAAACCGTATACAAAGTCCATAGTAATGTTGTCCCAATTCCATTGGGGAATTGGAAGATGATTTAACAAGTCGAACGGTACTTGATGTTCAACCTTTACTTGATGATAAGTCAGACATTTAGACACATACTCTGTCACATCCTTTTTCATCCCTCACCACTAATAGTACTGTTTCAAATCCTGGTACATCTTGTTACCTCCAAGTTGCCTAGTAAATATGGTATTGTGGCTTTCATACATCAACTTCTTTCTCAACTCAATGTCATTTAGTACACATAATCTGCTTTTGTAAAACAAACCTCCATTTTCATATATAAAATAACTAGTCTTGTCTCCATTTCTGACTAACTATACTACTTCAGAAGTTTGACATCATTCTTCCGGGTAAAGACTTTTAGATCATTTTCAAATCAGGAGTAACTCTCAGTTGAGCCAACAAGGCTCCATTATATTCAAATCTCCAATCACAATGATTCAGGGACAGAGCGTAAATCATTTTTCTACTTAAAGCATCATCCACCACATTAGCTTTTCCTTAGTGGTAATCAATTATGCAATCATAGTCCTTAAACAACTCTAGCCACCGACATTGCCTCAAGTTCAATTCTTTATGAGTTAACAGATACTTAAGACTCTTATCATATGTAAAGATTCTACATTTTTCACCATATAAATAGTGTCACCATATTTTCAAAGGGAAAACTACTACCACAACTCTAAACCATGTGGATAATTATGCTCATGTGGTTTCAACTGTCTAGAGGCATAAGCCACCACTTTTCCATCTTGCATCAAGACACATCCCAAGCCTACCCTTGAAGCATCACTATACATGGCATATTCTCTACTCGAAGTAGGCTGAGTTAACACCGGTGCTTTAACTAGTATTTTCTTTTAATCGTTTCAAACTTTGATTGACACTTGTCATCACACTAACTTCTTACCCTTCCGAAGTAACTTTGTATGTGAAGATATGATGGAAAATCCTCAAACCGGGCCAATGCACACGAACCCAAGAACCTCCTCACCGCCCGAGGCGTCAACTCATAATTGCTTTAATCTTTGTAGGGTCAACTTTAATACCCTTTGCAGATACAATATGGCCTAGGAATGACACTTCCTTAAGCCAAAAATCACATTTTCTCAACTTTGCAAACAACTGTTTCTCTCTCAGAATCTATAACACTATCCTTAAATGTTGTTCATGTCTCCGTGCATCTTTAGAATACACCAGATGTCATCAATGAATTACCACAAACTCGGTCCAGATAAGATTTGGGGCCAGCCTATCTTTATCAAGTCCATGAATGCAGCCGGTGCATTCGTCAACCCAAATGGTATCCCGATCTTTCACCCAATCTTTAGTACCCTAAAGGTTGTTTTCAGAACATCAACATCTTTCACCTGAAGTTGATAATATTCCAATCGCAAGTCTATCTTTGAAAAGACACCCGCTCCTTTCAACTGATAAAAAAAAACTTCTATTCTTGGCAACGAATATTTATTCTTCATTGTCACTTTGTTTATTTTCCGATAATCAATGCACATTCGGAGAGTGCCATCTTTCTTTTTGAAAAATAAAACCAGCGCACCCCAAGGTGAAACACTACATCGGATGAAACCCTTGTCCAATAGCTCCTGTAGTTGAGTCTTAAACTCTTTTAGTTAAGTTGGAGCCATACGATAGGGTGCCTTAGAAATTGGAGTTGTTCCATGTACAACTTCAATAGACAGATCTACTTCTCTTTCAGGAGGTATTCCCTGTAATTCCTTGGGAAACACATTAGCTCCCTTACTATTGAATTTTTTTCCACATCTACTTGACTCCTTTAGAGTCAAGCACCAAAGCCAAAGGCTTCACAACCTTCTCACGAATCGCCGTGCTTTCATAGCTGAAATTACATTTGACACCTGCCCGCATTGATACCATGTATTGTTACTCTAACAGTAAGAACATTTAAGCCTTATCGCTTTCTTATCACAATCAACTAGCCTGATGTTTGGATAACTAATTCCATTCCCAAAATTAAATCAAACTCATATGAAACAAAGGAAACAAGAAGATCAATAGAAACTTCTATCATGAGTCATTAGGTGACGCTCTATACACTCGCTTGACTCTAGGACTAGTAATACATATCATATGGTAATTTGTTTACTCGATGGCATTCTATCAAACACATGTTCGCATGCATATCGAATGAGTAGAGCTAGGGGTCTATCAAAGCATGCATCTAATATCATAAAAGAGAAAATACCAAGAACCACTAAGAGCATCTTGGATCCCTCAATGTATCTTCATAGCATAAGCTCAGGTCACATAGACATAGGATGATCCATTGTCTTTAACAATGTACCTCCATGTTCCTTATGCTGAATTGGGCTACCTTGATCCCTACCTCGATCCCGAGTCGAAGGTCGTGCAACAGATCTCCCTCTGCCACTACCTTGCAAATTCCTATTATCCCCACTCGGTGAGCCACCACAAGGTCACTATCACATCTGAATCATCCTCCTGTCAATAATCTACACATGCCCAAATGCCATCTATGGCAATGAGGGCACTCTGGGACTTCTCCTTGTCTAGTTGAAGCACCTCTACCAGAACTAGGTACCATCAGATTCCCCTCGCCTTCTACCTCTTGTAGCCGAGCTTAACTGACTCACTGGGACTTTTAGTTTTTTTTACTCGAGGAGGAAGAAACTCCTCTAGAAAACTTCTTTTTCTGAAACACTTCCTTACTACTTGCTTCAAATCTCTCTACTTTCATTACCGCTTGCACCAACTGATAGAAATTTACTTGCTAAAATATCGCGGACAAAAAGGATATCTTTATGGACTCATGTAAATTCTTGAACTCCGTCTACGCCGAAACGACTCTGGAGAATTAACTCCAGACACTGACCGAGATGGCTAAATTCTTCATATTCACCCACCGAGCAAGTTCCTTTGCTTTAAATTTAGAATCAAGCTTCCACCTAGTTTCCTAATACATATCAACATATTTAGCCTTGAACTTGAGCAAAGAATTCTATGGAATAGGATTTGGAATCCTTGGACTCTTCCAACACTAGCTTCCACCAATCATATGCCTCATTCTGGAATAGTGAGACTACACATGATACCTCCTCTGACGGAGGCATCTAACTTCCCCTCCAATATTCTTCAGAGTTTCTTTCTAACCGCACTCGCATCTACTCTTCCATTGTAAAACCCTGAATTTACTATTTTCATGAATAGTAAATTTCGCTTTTGATAGTTGGGTGCATTTGACTGGAAACTGTCAAATGAATAGTAATTTTCGAAAAACAAGCCCATAAAATCGAAAATGTTTAGAATAATGTATCGAGTCTAAAGAAACAGAAACAGATTAAAGCATAATTTGTTTAAGGGGTTTTTGAAGAGTCCAACGATTTATGACTTTAAAATTCCTTATTTAAATAATAATTTTAAAATATCTATTGTAACCTCAGAATTTTTCTAAAGCATGTTCATGATAGGAGATAAGTTTAATTAGGAGTATCTCGTGGTCAATTTTATGATTGGACGATCATGGAATATTTTCAGAGTTTTTATCAGTATAGTGGTATTATTAAGGATGGCATTTTAAGTCATTTAATGAGTAAAGCCTAATCTATGAAGTAAAAGAAAGAGCCACAGAATGGTGCCATGTAAGCTCAGATACTGCATTAAAAATGACCTATGAGAGCTTCCATAAATTCTCTTGATATTTATCATAAATTAGTTAACTTAACTACGGTTAGTGGATGAGCCTAAGTTAACTAAAAGTCAAACTTAACTTTGGTTAGCTGTGTTAACTAAAGCTAAAGGATATTTGTGTTAGCAAACTCGAGTTAGTTGTTTCATGCTAGTGGGATTTTATGGAGCATAAAGTGGAATTAGTTGCTTTGGACCATATGGTTACATATGGACCAATGAGAATGCAAGGATGCTAACCAATGGAATGGGCACTTGCTGATAATTGGACGGCAAATTAGGCATGAAAAAGATCATTTAAGTGCATCGACTCGCCTTTGGGGTGAACACGAGAAACAATTTTGAGGCAAAAGTGGAGCGAAAAGGAAAGTAAAGCAAGGAGAAAATTTGCAGCCCCATTCCAAGAGATTCAAGGATTCATGCTATTTATAGTCCATATTTCTCAAGTGTTCATCATGTCCACAAGTGCACTAGATCAAACCCTGAGTGAAAAGCAAGTTTTAAGGTGAGATCAATACTTTAAATACATGTTACCTTTAGCGTTGTGGAGGAAATGGTTATAAGGATGAAAATGAATTTCTTGCATGTCTTTATGTAGATTTGAACAAGAGATTTCATTCGAATCTGTTAACATCAAGACATCAAACCTAAGGTAAGCAATTATGGTTTTATGGATTATTTATCTAAACCTTCAAATGAGTTATGTTAAGGCTCTTTTTAGCTATTAAATTGATGATTCTAGGTTGATTTTAAGTAAGAAATTGAAAAAAGAAAGAATAGATTATAAGGATTGTAATCAGTCAACCTTGATGTTAATGGAAAGTAATGTCGTTGATCGATTTTAATCGATTTAATGACATTACTCAATACTAAGGAATTAATGGAATTGAAAGTTTAAAAGAAAATGAGATATAGCATGGAGAGGGTTAGGCCAAGAGAGGGTTTAATTGGAAATCCATTGGTTTGATTTAGTTTAATTGAATCAATGGTATCGATGAATTGTTAAATGTAATTGCTGAAAGAAACGGAAGAAATTGGAAGAGATAATGATGAATGGGATATGTAGGTTTCTGCCACCCGAGGAAAAGTATGCAAAAGTTGAGCTCAATTGATTTTGATTGAATTGGAAGTGATTAAATGCCTAATGGAAATGGCTAGAATTCAAAGTTTTAAGAAGAAGAATTGATTTAGTATAAATGAAATTTTTACTACAGAAGGGCATTATGGGTTTTTCACTTTAAGCATGCTAATAGCTTGATTTAAGGTTTGTAATGATACAGTCATGAGCCTTGATTTAATAGGTATGAATTGACAAGTTGAGATTGTTAAGGGTTGCTTTCTAATTTAATAGAAAGTATATTATAGTTAATGGTTTAATTGAACATGATTAAGGTATGAATGTTAGTGGATTTATGGGATAATATGTCTTGTAGGAGGAAAGTATTATGGACAAAGGTGGAGGTGGGAAAAGCTTTTAAAGGAGAAAGGGGGCTTAAATAACCAAGGTGAGGGAAAATAAATGTTTATGGAAATACATATGTATTAATGTTTAAAATATGTATTGTTTTCATATCTATGATAAATGTTTAAAAGAAAAAGAAATATGGTTTTTTGACTTAGTTTGTGGAGAAAATCTGAATGATTATGGTCATAGTTTTATAAAGCATGATTTAGTGGTTTCCATATTAAATGAAATGTTTATTAATATGTATTCTATATATATATATATATGTTTATATGAAAATGTCATGATTGAATCCATGGTTACCCTATGTTACAAAGATAAAGTTAAAGGAAAGTCGACTAAAGTGTTTTACACGTGCATGGTACATGGGAAAGGGATAGGATTTTTTTTATAGAGGGAAGGGAAGAATGATGCATATCACCATGCACATGAAAAGTACCGAAAAGGCAGCCACCACAGGATGTGATTTATTCCATAGTGCAATGGTATCTAAAAGAAAGGCACGACACCTGGAGAATTCCTTTGGGGCCATCTATGATCGTAAGACTGCTTTCATCGTGGAGGTTCTCACATGGGCCAATCTGGTGGTTAACGGTAGGTGGGTTCCATTGATATGACTTGATTCAAAAGGAAATAAAGTGAAGTAAATGTTTATTGAAATGAGATCTTTTTATACAAATCTGCCACACATTGGTTTAAACCTATATCCGAAGCATTATTTCTCTATGAATTGTACTCTCACAGAGCTCTCAGCTCACCCTGCTTCCAAAATGTCTTATAAAATGTTTTAGGGGCGTAGATCATCAGGCGCTTATATCCTCGCACAAAGGACACTTTCGGGCCACACGACAACCACTTTTTGAAAATGTATAGACCTTGTTGTAAATAACTACTTGTGCACTTTTATTTTGTAATGTATATATGTTGTAACGAAATGAACTACGAGAGCTCTGATCTTCTTTATGGTAGAGGTACGTAGACGGTTGGGTGTAATCCTCGACTCGAGCCCAACGGTTATAAAAATATTGTTTATATTTCTATAGTGTTAAGAAAATGGTTTTAAATTTTGATTTGAAATTTCTTGTGGTGGACTTGATGTCCCGTAGTTGGATGTGGAGTAAATGAACATTTTTGGGAGTGTCAAATGTTTTATTAAAGGTGTTGTATAATTAGGAAATGTCCGAAAAATGGAGGAAACTCTGCCCGATTTTCTGCAAAATGTTTACTCGTATAAAACGGGTTTAATGTTGAAAAGAAAAGAAAAAAGAAAAATAAAAATTCCCACCATGTTTAATAAGGTTTTAATGGAAAGCATCACTGTATAAATGGGTTTGCTCCACGGATTCACTTTTAAAAAGGGTTTAAAAGAAATATTTTCTCAAATCTGTAGGAGTGCCAAGAGGGTCCCTTAGGTTATGAAGAGGAAATACGGGTTGGGTCCCTTCATCCATGTTTTCTCTACTCATGTCTATCAGCTCGGAGGTGTCAATCTTTTCCAATACCTCGAGCCATGTCTTGAGATATCCTCTGAAGGCCTTACTTGGCTCTGACGAGGAATTGCTTCCGAGGGCCCATAAGCCGATAAACCCTCGACCGTAGGGTTAACACTTCCACCGCTTCTTCAACTAAACGGGAAGGATGATCCATCTATAGAACATTACTGTAAGACAAGGACATCCAAGTTGATTAGGCCAACATATTATTAGACACATTCTTTCTATCCAATACCTATGCCGTAGCCGCTAAACCTAGGCTCTAATACCACTTAATTGTCGCGCCCCAACCCTCGCCTAAGAGAAGAGTGGGGACGCGACACGGGATTGGGACTCTTTAAATATTTTCATACGCGGCACGGGATTGGGACTGTTTTTCTGTCATTGGTGGGCCCAATTTATATATATTTTCCTACGGAAATAAAACTTATAACATATACATATAAAACAACCACCGTAGTGGTGTTCATAATATTCTGTACATAAATTCGAGTCCCATTTACTAGTTCTTATACAATTTCACTATTACAAAACTCTACATTTACATATACAAAAGCAAATCTAAAATCTACTTAGGGTGGGCTTCTATTGTCGTAGGTCTTGGGTGGATGGGAATGCCGTACAACCTCTTCTGTGACGTACATTAAAATGAAACACCTGGGTATGTTTATAGCTTAGCGGTTTGATAACATATATGACCACTAGTAGTGATCCTTAATTTCAGTATACATATACAACAAGCTTATAAACATATACTTCTTTTACATATCATATGCATCTTTCGTATCATTTGCATATTTCATGCCTTTTTCATGTGTCATGTTTCATATTATCTTAAATCACTTGTATCAATTTTTTTTTTTATGCCCGTATATTCCAAAGACGTGGATACGAGATAATTGTATATACCTAAGGTATCACCATACCAAACATCGACCTATGCTTTGTATTATGTGACCCAAACGGGTCAGCTTTATTGACCCAACCACAACTTATAACTTGTAATCCTCATAGACAATACCTACTTGTCCAACAACTCAATATAGAAATCAAGCTTATTAGGTTTTTATCTAGTTAGGGATATCATATTAGTCATTTACATGTTTGTATTACTGTTCATGTGTTCATATTTCATATATCAATCCTTCTTTTCTTTATTTACTTGAAATAATTTACATCGAAATATTTCCTATAAACAACGCTTCATTTTAACGAATTTTATGGACCCAATGAGGACCAAATTTGAATACACTTATTTCAAGGAGATTTGTTTTCCTAGAAGTCTAGTTTACCCAAAAATTTTAATCACTCAATTTGGATGAGTGAAACTCAACTTATGACCTAAATACCAAAACTGTTATGAAACACCAAAACTATATCAGAACTGAATCATAATTGACCCAAAAGCAGAGCCTCACTTTGACGAATTTTCTGGGTCCAATGGAGTTCAAATTTGAATACATTTATTTCAAGGAGATTTGTTCTCCTAGAAGTATAGTTTACTCAAAAATTTGAATCACTCAATTTGGATGAGTGATGGCCAAGTTATGGCTATGACAAAAACGTGGGTTTTGGAAAAAATTTCACAACATCTCCCCTAAAACCCCAACATTTCCTTTATACAAACATTCCTTAATTGAGGATCACAACCAACTCAAGCAACCATATAACACATTTAGAAGAGTTAGGCTTTCTCAACTCAAACATAAACAAGGAAGGAGTTTGAGGAGTTTCCAAATCTTGTTTTCTTCTTTTGAAACAAACTTTCCTCTTCTTCCTTCTTCTAGCTTGAACCAAGAGGAACCAAAACCATGGATTACACAAAAGCCAAATGATCTCCTTTCCTCCTCCACCGGAATTTCTCTAGCCCTAGCTCCTCTCTTTCACAAATGAGAAAATATCTCATTCAAGACCAAAATTTGGTCTTATCTTTTTTCCTTCACAAGGCCTTGCTCGCCAAAGCCATTTTTGCTTTTTCCTTTTGCATTTTAGTCCTTCATTTTTCTTTCTTTTTGCAATTTAACTTTCAATATTCTATTTTGGCATTTAAACTTATTATCTTATGACCCTTGAGTCCTTAATGTGACATTTTTACTATTTTACCCTTGACTCTTGTGACACTTCTTGGCTTTATCATTTTTCATTCTTAGTAATATAAATTTTAAAAAAAATTTAATTTATTTTATAACTTAAAACATGTAAAAAACTGCGAGGGTATATTTTTTGGGTGTTACATCACTGTTCTCTCAACAATGCTCTAGTTTCCATACAGTTTTTCCTTCCTATGAAGACAATAATTCAAACACTATGTCTTGTAATGTTGATACTACAATTTCAGAGATTTGGCTGTAATACGGTAGTCTCTAATGACACTTTGGCACAGTAGGCTTCAATATCCAAAATAAATCAACGGTCTTAAAACAAAGTATTATTTATACTGAATAACGGCGTTTCCTCTTATGTCGTTGTTAAGTTTTGTGTCGCTTGCCGCATGGTAAATCATCGTTTCTTTTCCACCATTCTTCTTCTTACTATAACACCATTTCAAATAATTCACCATGTTTGGGGTCCCGCTTCCTTTTCTCTCCATTGGACGGATATAGATATTATATCAATTTGTGGATGACTACAAAGAGATACTTTGGATCTTTCCTCTTCCATTAAAATCGAGGCAACTGCATGTTTGTTTACTTCAACAACACGATTGGAAAGGAAATTTGATTCTAAAAATGTCTTAAATGTATTAGGGGGAGAAATACGTAAAACTTCGTACCAATATTACTTGAATCGGGAATCATTTTCAGACATCCTGTCCACACATACATAAAAACAAGGCAAAGCAGAAAGAAAACATAGGAGAGCAGTTGAATACATCTCACTCTTACTTGCCTGCTTCCATGGATTTGAAGTTTTGGTGGGAAGCTTTGTTTCAAGAACTTACTTATTAAATCATCTTCCTACTCCTTGTTTCGAGAAGAAGCCTTCCTTGAAGTTCTCTACAGAAACCATATTATAAATTTCTCTCAAGGTACTCAATTGTGCTTGTTTTTTGTATCTCCAACCTTATAACAAACATAAGTTGGCCTTTAAGACATCCAAGTGCTTGTTCTTGGGTTATAGTCCCTTCCATAAGGGATACAAAGCCTACATCCCGTCGGACGATATATGTTGCCAAGAGGATCTGATGAAAATTCATTCCCCTTACAAGTCCATGTTTGTTTCAAACAACTCACTTCCGCATCTTTTCGCTGGGTATCATGGAGCTCCAAACTTTGTGTGTTTCCTCCTTATCTTTCAAAGACGCCTGTCTATCTCTTCTAAGTACTTTTCTATTACTTCAAATCCTCCTATGCCTTCTCTTCCCAAATCAACAAATTAATCAAACCCTTAGTCAACACCTAATAATTCTTCCGCATCCACTTCCTCAAGCGCCGAATTTTAATTGTTCTTCCTCATTTTCCAAACATAATTCTCGATAGACCCTTGATTCAAAATTTCATCTTCTCTTTCTTTCCCCAACTGAACCGTCCCCTTCTTATGTGTCTTTATTTTCAACTCATTCTAAGCAGAAACAACCTGTTGTACCTTTCCTATTACCATCTACACATGCAATGCAGACCAAATCAAAATCTAGTATATTCAAACCCAAGTTTACATCAATCGCTGGTTTCAGAACCAAGAATGTATCTCTTTGCTCTTACTGAGCCTAATTGGAAAAAAGCCATGAATGATGAGCATAGGCTCTTATTCGTAATCATACCGATCTTGTTCAATCAATGCTACACGTGTAGTTCAATGTAAATGGGTCTTTCGAACTAAACTCAAGGTTGATGGGTCCTTGGACAAGTATAAAGCCAAATTAGTTGCAAAAGGATTTCAACAAACACCTGGTGTTGGTTTCTCTGAAACTACAAATTCAGCTGATTAAAGCCTCCACACCCGTATTGTTTTTACCTTAATGCTTAAGAGGTCAAGATTTAGCACCTGGACACTCACAATGATTTTTAAATGGAGAACTTCAAGAGGAGGTTTATATGACTCAACCAAGGCTTTATTGGATCCAACTAAGCCTACACATATAGAAATCCATGAAAGTTCTTATATGGCTTAAAAATAATCTCCCAGACCTTGGTTTGAGAAGTCGTGAGGAGCACTAATATACTGGGGCTTTTCATAACTCAATTTTAGATACTTCATTGTTCCATTCAAGCAAGCATGGAAGGATGTTGCTTCTTCTTGTTTATGTTGATGATATTCTTATTATTGGCGAGAGTCAAGATGATGTGCAACAAATTATTAAAGATATGCAAATCTGGCCAGACTCAAGACACTTGGTTCACTAATTATTTTCTTACTTTTGAGGTAATTCAACTTCTTCCGTCTCGCATTTTGGGGTCAATCAAAGTATGCTGCAGACTTGTTACAAAAACAACATGGCTGAAGCAAAACCATGTCTTACACCTATGTGCTTAAGCAACAACTTCTCTACCACGGATAGTAAACTCCTTCAACCTTTCATGCTAGAAGCACCATTGGTGCTCTCCAACACCATGATGACATGTCAAGATTTGCATTTTCGCCAACAAGTTGTCAATTTTTACAAGCCTAACAAGGTTCGCTTGTAAGCATAATTTCGATATGTAAAAGGCACTTTGTCACATGGCTTGTTCTTTAAACTAGCTCCTGCTCCTCGAGGATACTCGATGTAGACTGGTACAAACTGGATGATAGGAAACTAGGAGCGGTGTGTATTTTTCTTGGAGGCAATCTTATAGCATGGAGTTCCATAAAACAAAGGTAGTGGAAAAATCATGCTGAGGCTGAATCGGGGCTTTATCTAGTGCGGCTATTGACTTGGTTTTGGTTAAAATATCTTGGCTTGAAATTGATGTTAATCTTTCTCGAACATCTGTTCTTTGGAGGTGACAATCTTGGGGCTCAAGCTTTAGCATGTAATCCACAGTCTATCATGCCGCAACAAAACATAAAGATATAGATGTGCATTTATTGAGAATTTAGTTTTGATCTGGCTTGTGGTCGCTATGTTCCCCCTTTGAATCGAAACTGTGATTTACTCACGAAGAGTACCTATGGAATGATTCGAGGATGTTGTGTCCTGAAGCTTACCATAGATATTCTATACTGTCTTGAGGGGGCCTATTGATGCATATGCACCACATGTTAGCAGATTGAGATGTCAATGCTTCGTGAAAACAAAAATGACACAGCCGGGTCTTACGTATCTATGTGTTATAGAACATTCCTATTATTGTGTATAAATAAGGTGTGCTTCATTGATAGATTAAAGTTCTCACGGAAAACCTCCTACTCAAGGTTTCTTTTCTATTTAGCATTTTATCAAACATCAACATCCCGGAACAAGGACTTTGGCAAGGTGATCCTATTTCTCCATATTTGTTTCTAATTTTGTCTGAAGTCTTAGCCTAATTCATGATTCGGAAACTAGAGGTCTTATACAGGGACATAAAATAGCAAGGGGGCTCCACTGCCATCATTTGCTTTTACGGATGATTGTATATTTTTTTCAATGCATCTCACCGCGGCAATGCATGCAAGCTGGGATCATATTACAAAGTCTATAAAGGATTGAGCGAAGTTAGGTGATAAATCTTCCATCACATTCAGTCCTAATGTTTCGGAGGACTTAAGAGTTGTGATGTGCTTGATTCTGGGGATTCAAAATTTGCAATGAGAAGGTAAATATGCAGGCCTACATATAGTGGGGACGAAACAAATCATTGGTTTTTAATTATATTAAGAAGAAGATTTGAAAGCGAAATTAGAGGAATGGAATAGAAAAATACTTTCAAGATGGGAGAAAGGAGTTACAGTTGAAAAGCAGTGGTCAAGCGATACCAGCTTATATAATGAGTGTCTTTCCCTCATTCCTAAGTCTTTGTGTGAAGATAGGAAAGGAGGAGTTTGCTGGGCGTCTTGGAGTTCTCTTTGTAGCCTAAAATCGAGGTAGCCTTGGGTTTGAAATTGCATGAGATTCAATATATCTTTCTTTGGATGGCTTGATGTTGGCGTATCGCTGAAACAGGACTCCCTAGTTTGCACGATTGTATAAAGTTAAGTACCATTTTCATGTTTCATTGAAATGAGAATAGGGCATAATCCTAGTTTTATATGGAGAAGCACGGTGACCGTCGGTTAATACACATAAGGGAGCTAGATGGAGAATGAGTGGGACACAAGTGGTATGCGGAAAGTCATGGCTTTATAAAAGCTCGACTTCATTGTTTAATTCGTGAGTTGTCCATTTTTTCAGGAGCTTAGAGAAGGTTGTCTCCATGCGTTGGTGGGTTGTCAAAATATTAAACATGGCTGGGAAGAGGATATGTGGGCCGGATTGAATAATTGCCCATCAAATTTTGCTAGTGTTGGTTGACATTATGTAGCTCTGACGAGGAAGCAGTATATGAAGCGGTTATGCGTCAGACCGATCTAAACCAACGGGAATAACCATGTTTGACGTCGTACCGTCAATCATGGAATTCTGCGAGTTTTTACTTCAATACAAAATACTTAGAATGGCCCGAGATAGCACAAGTAGCGTGTGGAATTTCTCTTTGGATCAACTGATAATGTAGAGGTCAAGTGGATTAGGCCCTCCTCAATTTCTAAAAGTCTTGGCTGTCGATGCGTATTCAACCTGCCCTTATAATGAGTATGGTAGCCTCCTTCGAAATGCTAAGGTGAAATAGTAATGGGAAATTGGAAGATTCCATGGAATGTTGAACTTAGTTTGTGGTGAGACCCTCAAGCGTAGAGACGCTGAAATGGATTAAGGAAAATAACCTTAGCACGCAATGTTATCATTGAGTCGGATTGCCTTCTCATGGTAGCATTTAATGGAATTTGAAACCCGAGTATTTATCTAGTGTGGGATTAGTCCTACAAGATTGTAGATCCTGCTTAATGAATGTCAAACTGCTCTTTAGTAGTTTGTTAAACAATCGGCGAACCATGCAACATGTGCTTGCAGAGGCGGTGTGTTCTATGTTTGACTCGGAGGTGTGGATTTCCCAACCTCCTTATTTCACTTTGGGATGTGTGCGAGATACTCATCTTTGAGCTTGAAATAATATATCACTTTGAAGAAAGACTTGAGTCTTTGTATATATCAAAAATATATTACATGTACGGCAGATACTTATAAAAATTTAAGCTATCTAAAATCTAAATGGAAATATACAATTGCAATATATAATAATCTATAACATCCCCCTGAACTCGCGGTAGTTTAAGAGAAACCATTTTGAGTTTGGAAGCTAAAGCTCGAATAGTTCCTAGGAAGGGTTTAGTGAAGATGTATTCTTGATCTGCGAAAAAGCGAGACTAAAGTGTGAGTGTACCACAGGCGGATGATGGCCAGTAAATGACAATCAATCTCAATATGTTTCGTATGTTCATGGAAGACATCATTATGAGCAATTTGAATAGCACTTCGATTATCACAGTGAAGTTTAGTTGCAGTGGAACAATCAACACCAAGATCTTGCAGTAACCAACATAACCAAATAGGATTCAATTGTAGTAGGCGCCTGATACTCTATATTAGCGGTATTGAACGAGCAACAGCTGTTTTGTTTCATGCTTCCACAAGAGATATGAGATAAAACCGGAAAGCGATGATACGTAGTAGATCGACGATCGGTGGGATCATACGCCCGATACGCATCTGAGATATGCTTGAAGGACAGGGAATAGGAAGAAAAATGAAGACCATCAAATATGGTTCCTTTTAGATATCGAAGAATCCTGAGAACAACAACATAATGAGAAGATCTAGGGGCTGCCATAAACTGACTAACTACATGAACTACATAGGAAATATCAGGGCGAGTAACAGTGAGATAGATTAGACTCCCAACAAGCTGTCTGTGAGAGTAGCATCAGATGGTGATTCGCCATCATGAGAATTGAGGCGACAGTTATACTTAATAGGTGTGTCGACGATCTTGCTATCAGTGATACTGGCTAGAGAAATCAAATCGGAAGTATACTTGGCCTGAGTAAGATAATAACCATCTGCAAAAAGAAGAAACTTCTAGACTAAGAAACCATTAAGGGCGAGATCTTTCATTTCAAATTGACGACCAAGAAAGTGCTTTAGATCTTGAATACCCTACATAGCATCCCCTGTTATAATCATATCATCGACATACAAGAGTAGAATAGTAATACCATGATCAGACCGTCTCAGAAAAAGAGCTGTATCAAAAGAACTGCCTGAAAAACCATGCTAAGAAATAGTAGAACTGAACTTTGCAAACCATGCTCGAGGAGCTTGTTTAAGACCATAAAGTGCCCGTCGTAGTCGACATACTCTGTGAGGGAACCCCGGAGGGTGAGATTAATCAGGAGGAGGTTTCATATAGACTTCCTATGAGAGTTCACCATTAAGAAAAGCATTTTTGACATCCATCTGAAAGAGCGACCATTTGCGAGCCACATAAATGGCAATAAGAGTCTGATAGAAAGAGAGAATTAAGTTCCCGCAGGCAAAATTCTCCTCATAATCAATCCCATACTCTAAGTAAAACCCTGTGTGGCGGCCTTATGTGATGCTCAATACCATCGGCCGAGTTTTGATCTTATAAACCCATTTTACAATAGATAGAAGATTTTCTGGGGAACCTCAACCGAATCCCATGTTCCATTCTTGTATAGTGCATCTGCTCTTATTTCATATCTTGCTGCCATAAAGGGTTAGAGGAAGCCTCACGAAAAGTCCGAGGTTCCTGGAAAGAGGCAAGAGCAGAAAAGCAATGGAAGTAACGAAGGTGAGAAGGAAGAGTAGTTACCCGATGGGAACGACGAAGTGCATGAGAGTCATAAGGACATATAGGATCCACAGCTAGATTAGTATTAGTGGGCACGTGGATGATCGGTGCGGGAGGCTCATTAGATGCATGAGAAGGGACATTAGAAATAGAAGGGGGAAACTCAAATACCAAGGGGGGATGCTTAGATATAGAAGTGGAGACTTAAGGAAGAAAGGTCGGGAGAGGATCGATAGAGGAAATAGGTGAAACAGGAACATGAGGTAGTTGGTAAAACATTTTGTGTTCCCAAAAGATCACATGCCGAGAAACACGAAGACGTTTGCTAATGGGATCATAACACCTATAACCTTTTTGACCAATTCCATACCCAAGAAAACAACACAAACGAGAACGAGATTGAAGTTTGTTTCTTTCATGATCTTGAAGAAGAACAAACCATACACATCCCAAGACTCTAAGTAAGTCATACGAGGGAGAAGAACCAAACAACATATCAAAAGGAGTTTGATTCGGAACAATGGGAGAAAGACAGGTTGATGGTGTATGGTGAATGAAGCTGACTTCCCCCCAAAGCGAGGAAGGAGTAGAAGCGGCAATAGTAGTAGCACGAACAACATCAAGAATATGATGAAGTTTGCGCTCAGGCCTACCATTTTGCTGAGAAGTGCCAGCATAAGAGAAATGATGAACAATACCAAATTAATGTATAATAGAAGTAAATTCATTAGCTTCATATTCTTGGGAATTATCAGATCTGAAAAGTTTGATAGGTTTAGAAAACTGTGTTTCAATTATTTTGGTAAAGATCACGATATATTTGAAGTAAATTTTAGATTTAAGAGATAAATCCAAGTATATCGGGAAAAATCATCCACAAAAATAACAAAATAACATGACCCACCTTGAGTAGTAATGGGAGAAGGGCCCCATACATCAGAATGAATAAGATCAAAAGGAGAGAGAACATGAGAAACACTGTTATTAAATGGTAAAGCAGTTTGTTTGCCAAATTGATAGGGCATATAATCAAAACTCTTATTTGAAATTGAGCCTAACAAACCCCTAGAAACTAGTTGTTTAAACCTAGAGATAGATGCATGACCAAGGCGAGAATGCTATAAAGTAAGAGAAAGAGGTCGCTTGTCTGAGGCAGTAGGCAATGAGAGGGCGTAGATGAAGAAAGATGAGCTCGAAATAGCACACTTGACCTTACGGGCGGTTGACAATGCAATAAAGTCAAGAATCACGCACAACCACACTAGTAGAATAAAAGGTTAAAGAAAAACCAAGTTTAGTGAGTTTCCCAATAGATAGAAGATTATGAGTGAGTTGGGGAATCTAATAAACATTGGAAATAGACAAGGCTGGTGTAGAGACATTGCAAAGATGAGAGACATGCATAGGAGAACCATTTGTAGTATATATGGTAGGGAGAGAAGTGGAAGTGTGTGAAGAGACAACATCGATAGAAGAAGTCATATGATTGCGACAAACATAATTAGAAGCCATGTAGGAAGTACTTGATATGTAGAAAGACCAGTGTTTGATGCATTGGAAGATGGAAGATGAACTTGATTAGCATATCACAGCCAGATTTGCCATAAGAGAGATATGAGGGGTAGGACCGGACTTGGAATAGATTCATAGGCGATAATTGATTTGAGTCGGCGGCAACGTTATGAAGAATCGATTGACGGTCTTAGCCAGGGCTTCTTATAATGACCTTTGTTCTTACAAAAGCGTAGATAGAGCTTCTTATTGTTATGTTTATGACATTGTTCCTTTGCCTTTGGAAACATAGAGTAGATGAACCTATAAAGGGAAAAGCGGGGAGTAGCGATCTGGAGACAGCGGTTGGAGTAGCAAAGTGCATGGTCTAAGTATAAATGGGATCGGTTGAAGACGTGTCTCATCATCGACCTTATGAATAGCTTGTGAAATTTGTTGGTAAGGATTTTGATGAGAATATGACTTCTAAGCTTATTCAAACTCATCTGAGGCCCCATTAAGCTGAAGCAGTCGTCCTTGTTCGGTGGAGCATAAACCCAATTGGCCTCGAGTGAAGCGATCGTCCTTGTTCACGGTTGGCTGATACATAATGTGCTCTTACACAGTTCTTGAATATGATAAAGTTTTCGTGTGAGCTTGAAGTTGCGAGCACCACTCGGTCCAGCATACCTAGTAACAAGTAAGTCCTAAACTTCTTTGGCAACATCAAGGTTGCCAAACTCATCAACAATGGATGAAATAGATGTATTACGAAACCAAGTGATGATATGATGATTAGCACTTTCCCGATCCTCCAATCAAATGGCATAGCGAGAATAAGTTCTTTGTCGGCTTTTTTGGAATGGGGCGGTGACTAGAGGCATAAAAGCCCGCGACTTGCGGCCTTTGAGATAACTATGCATGGCTTGAGACCACTGAGCAAAATTATTTCCATAAAAAATAACATGAATCGGACGAGAAATCTCATCACCTGGCATATCTAAATTCCAAAGCGAAAAATAGACAACAAAAATTGAGCTAGGACGTGAAAATAAGTTAGAATGCGCCTAGTTAAATTTTACATTTGCGATCAACAATGCGGCGTGGCACACGGTCGAAGTCGTGGATCGCGAGTCTTTGGAGTGCAGTGGCGGGTTGCGGGCGGATTCGGGTGTATATCTTTGATTTGGCGATGTAAACTCTGAGTTGAAGATGCATGAAGTTCATGCCGGGCGTTGATCTGACACGCTCTGGAATAGGTGGCACGTGGGAAATATCGAGGACTTCTAGTGGCATGTGACGGTGCGTGGGAGTGTTTTAGGCTACTGCTTGCACACCTAAGCGTTAATCTCGACAATATCTACCTTTGAATGGCTGTAACTTCAGTTTTAGTTGTGAAGGTAGGAAATAAAACAAACGAGTTGTGTTCATAGGAAAATAGGCTATCTGATGGCGCAATGCCTGAAGCGAGTGAGTAGCGGAAGAGAAGAAAAAATGCTCGAAGAACCCGCTCGTGCATTAAGAAATACTTGAGTCTTTGTATATATCAAAAGTATATTACATGTACAAGGCGAAAGCTTATAAGCTAAGATATACAAATCTAAAAATGGAAAATATACAATTGCCATATATAATAATCTAACAAAAAAAATTAAAAAAATTAAAAACAATGATTTCTAGAAATCTGATATTCCTCTACCTACATAGAAGTAATGTCAATCAAATTAAAAATAAATTTTCCATGATTCTATCATAGAAATCAAAGGGATGACCATTGATGCCAATAAAAAATGTTTCTTTGATTGATCTTAGGTATTTTCTATTTTGTTTATTTTAAGATTTTACAAATAATAGATTATGCCAACATATGAAAAGAGAAAATAGTGCAATTAAATAAAATTTTAATTCTCTTTAATTCATCTTATTTTTGTAACATGTTTTCTTAAGAAAACATATTGCCGAGACAAATCAATTATCAAAAGCTTCCCTCGCACAATAAATTTCACCAAAAGCACTAGTGGATTAATGGATCCATGAGAAGGATGGAAAGGAACAAAAAAAAGATGTTGACGTGTTACAATTTGCATAGGTGATCTTAGCTATGTTTGGTAATTAGAAATATGAGAAAATGCAAGGAAAAGAAATACAAGGAAAATAAAAAATGAAGAAAAATAAAATAAAGTTTAACCCCAACATATATTATTATCATTTCTTATTTCAAACAATTAAGTTTCTAATGAATTTTATTAATATTTGACTTTTTTAAATTTTTTTATAGAATAAAATATATACAGAAATCATTTCTATAGTATTTTTATCATTGAAGTATTCCAACCTAAAACGGCCTAGACTTTAAAAAATTACATAGATGTTACCATTAATTGATGGAAAAAAAAACTCTTTATAGTATTCCAAGGCCAAACACAACCCTAGACTTTAAGGATTGAATATTTAAGATGTTACCATTAATGGATGGAAAAAGAAAGAAAAAAGAAGAGCTTAGATTAGAATATGATATTTTGAAGGGAGATTAAATTACAACTCCATTGTATGGGAGTAGTGGTGAAGATGAATTACAATTTTATTTATAGAAAAGGCTTAGCATAAGAGTATAAAATTGTTTTTCTTATTCTATATATATATATATATATATATATATATAGTGAGGAATACCTTTATGCATATATTTTATAAGTAAGCCTTAGTCAACCCGACTTTATGTGTTGTTCAATATTAAAGATGGAAAGCAATAAAGTGATAAGTTCGTTTCGTCATGACACTTATGCATATCGTGTTTGATGTATGATGTCTATCTTTAATACGCACATGCTAGTGAATATATTCATATATTTATGAAAAAAATAAAAATAAAAATCTCTTATACATATGATATTTTACAATCATATACACTTTTATAATCAATTTTGAGAGTCACAAATAAGTGTCACATTGACCAAATCAATGAGATTACATTTTCAATAGAGCATATGAACAATGTGGAGATTTTAATTTTCCTTTTCATTACAAATTCCAAAGAGTGTAATCAATAAAAGAGTTACACTAGGCAATTAATAAGAGTTGATTTTAATAGAAGATGTAATCAATGAGAAATTAAATATTTACTAGTTATTAATTTGAAATGAATTCTCATATAGACGTTAATTAGTTTGTTAATTTATGCACCAAATTAATGTATAAATCCTCCATTTAATAGCTAGCTTTTCAATTTTATTTGTTCTTTTCACACAAGACATCTATATAAATCTTTTACTTCATCTAGTATCTCCATCAAAAGAGACATACTTTCCAACAAATATAGACATAGTTACTATTACCCCAAACAAATGATTTATGGCAAGTTTCTTCAAAGGTCTCTATCATGGCATTCTTTCTCTTAGGCGGTGGGGTTTTCTTGTCATCACCTACTCCAAGCATTCCTTTTGATGAATAGAACCGACCTTGCATTGGAACACTCTTACGGCCGATAGCGAAGACATTATTCCATTAAGTGCATACATTATTTGGATGAATGCCTCGAAGCTCGATTCGAGAATGCGGGCCAATGTTCTTTACTAGAATATTCATGGATAAGAAAAATGAGATCCTACTAGTTGCTGCAAAAACTAGTGGATTATGGGAAGGTGCCATGCTACTATCACGAATCTGTTGTCGAGACACGAGTTCGGTGCAATCTGGCCTTATATGAAACAAGAGCTCTCGATGCTTGGAAGATGTGTTCATATTAGATTTTGATATTTTTTTAGATGTTATGCAATAAAAATAATAACAATAAGTTTAAAATGTTGTTCAAAAGCCTCTTCAAGTATAAGGAAAGTTAATTATAATTTTGAATAATTTTAATTTATGTGAAACCTTTTGGTATTTCAAACGTTGCATCCCATACGCAAGTGGAGAGTAAAACCAAATCAGCGAGAATGCATTATGGACTTTCAAATACACAAACAATAATTAAATATTCAAATTGAGAGAGAGGCATGGGGTCTGAATACATGACCTCATGCTAGACCAAGCTCTCATACCATATTAAATAACGACTCTCACAAAAGCTCATGCTTGTAGAAGTTTGGGTTTAATCTGCAGTGTGTGTTTCTGTTCAAAATTAAATTGGTTGATTATGTCTTCATCATATTTTGACATTTACTGACCTATGAGATTGCATCTCTCTAAGGGATATGGAACTCTAAAGAAAATAATGGGTGATGATGAGAATATATATATATATTTTAATTCAATTATAAAATTCTAACATGGTAAATAAAAAAATTGGTAGTTTTATGAAAATAAAAATGACTCAAAGAAAGGGAGCAAATATTTCTCCAAGAAAATTAAGAAAAAGAGCTCCTTTAAATCAAGTTGAATGTTTGAACTCTTGTTATAAAGTATTTTGTTGCAAATTACCCCCGTCAAATTAAATAAATAAATAAATATTTAATACGGTGTTTGAATCACAATGACAATGAGTCCCCAAAGCTCAACTAAAGTGAAGATAGTAATGATCTTGTTGGCTTCTCACCCCTTACTATCGTTCCTAAAATTGAAAAAACTTGTTGAATTCAAGTATTTATAATATCACGAGATAGTGGGTAGTGCATGAAGGTGTCGAATTAAGAGTAAAAAGATTTTAATTTAAAAGTATTTTGTTTAAATAAAATGATTGATTATTTGTAGAAACGAAAGCATTTATTAATTCAAAAACAATTGATTAACAATAAAAAAACCCAATAAATGTATTAAAAAATAATAACTTTAATTGTACGAAGAAGCATATCAACTCATAGTGTATAGAAAAAATGCCTGATATGGATCCAGAATTATTGGTCGCCATTTGTCTCGAAAATCTACAATGGACAAGATCAAAGAAGAGCTAGGGTTTAAGATGACTCTTTCCTTCTCTATTTCTTTCTTGTATTCACAATATACTAGTGAATTTTAGAAGACTCTATTTATTTATATAAGACCCTGAAACAGTGGACTTTGATCCATTGGTGACCAAGTAAGGAAGATGAAGCATAGACCTGTAGCTAGTTAATATTAAATCATCCCATAAATGACCTATAATTAACATACACAATTACATAATTAAATTGTCACATGATTATGCTTAGTCCATAGTTAATAATGTTAATATAACATTCTTCCACTTGGACGACATAATCATAACTCAAATGATTTTACAATAGATTTACATAATAAAAACAAATCATATATAATCGTCACACCGAGAGGATGCATAAATCATACATAATTAGGCACTACTAATAAAGAAGCATTTTAATGACAAGAGTCTTGATTCAATGGAATGGCAAACATCATTATGTCATTCATCTCATCAAAATGACACAAAATCACCAGATAATGGCAAATGTCAAAATGTGCATGTAATAACATAAATGCATGAGTTTTCCTTACAAAATACATGAAAATCTTCAAGAAACTCCCACCAAAAACAATGAGTCTAGGCTCCTAAATATGTGAGTAGCGTATTCTTGAAACACACAAATAGGTAACCTAGGTATGCCAACATGCAGTTATAGGTGATAATCAACCAAAAGGGATTTTTTTTTTACGCCTTAGTTTTCCAATTTTGGCGTGCGTATGTTGGAAAATCATATGTTATTGACTTTGTGCGTTATTGTAGCAGAAACCCATTAATAATGTTTTTATTGGTATAGGTATGCATAATGACCTTTTAGGTTTTATGGATCTTTGAATCATGAGGTCAACTGATAGGAAATCTCATATCATTGCGCTGAGCAGAAGCAGTGAAACAATTCAATTGAGTTGGGACCATGAAGAAATGATGGTACAAGAAGATGGAGGAATCAAAGCCATTATAGAGGATTTTCCCCTACAACAATGTGATTTCTCAATGACTTAAGTGATCAATGTGAAATTTTCACACAGATCTCTATCACTTAAGTGGCCGAGAATCAGTGACTACTAGCTTTCGCATAGGGTGCGAAATTTCATATCAATACCCAGACATGGTGCGAAAGTTGCGACATATAGAAAATAACATGTTTTTGAGTTCCAATCTTCAAAATTTGATTTGTAATATGAAACTAATTGTTCTTGGGCACGAAGTAACCTCTAAAGATGCATTATAAATAGAGGTGGAAGGATCAAAGTAAAAAGGAACTTCTCTTTTGATATAAAATAGTTAGTAGTTGTAATTTTAGGGGAATTGTTCCCCTTTCTTTTAATAAAGCTTTTAGCACAATTTCCTTCTATTTTTCAGCTTTTTTCTATTTTACGGCGTGTTCATGACTCACCATGAGTGAGTAGTCAACTTTCTCGAAGTGAGGTACTAGATCGATTCCTCCGCCATGGTGACCAAGGGGACAACCGTGCTTCATGCTAAGATGCTTGACATCAACATTTAGAGGTTTGAAGGTCTGGTGTACATCAGTTAGGGACTCTCTGTATAGGGAGGCAGTAGTCCTAGTTCCCCTAATTATCTGTATAGGAATCTCTCTTCTTTTCAACTTGTCTTCTTGATACTTGGCAAGTCTGAATCGTATGTTAGGTGCTTAGGCGCCTCCACATTAGCATGTAATAGATTGTCTCTTTAAACCACTTGAGAACATGTCAAATGCCTTTAAAATCAGCTATGAGTGAATTACTCTACGCCTACAATTTGTGCTTCACTTATATCTTGCAAGAGGAACCTAGGCGGAGTTTAAGGGATAAACTATAGGCTGGTTTATTAGGCAAACAATCGAAGATTCAGCCTTTAAATCCTGTGGTGAGGCCGAATTCGGTGAATCCAAAGCCTGAGACCTTTTTATATTATTTTTCCTAAAAATCAGCAATCAACACCTTTCAAAGCACTTAAAAATCAGCACTTTACATTATGTTTTCATAAATGACCAATTAAGTAATTAGGAACCTAGGATTATAGAATTAAAAGAGGAAAACCCATCCTAGTGGACGACCCTAGAGCCACTATATTTATAGTAGCTGCGGGCTAAGCCGGGGTTGGTTTTAGGTTTGTAAATATCTGTGCATCTCTCTTGTCTCAAATGTAACAACCTGATAGGACACGAACTAGTAGACATGTGCTAAACTGAAATTGGGGACTTTGTAACTTTCTATTTTAAAAAATAGAACTTCACATCAATGTTCTTGGAGCGAGAAGTGCTCCTAGTGTTCCTAGAGAAAGATACGGTTGTGGAATTACCACCTTTAACTTTCAGCAGTGCAGAAACTCTGTGAGCGATCGAAAGTTAAAATGAAATTACATCCATATTGCATGACAAGTAGCCTGTATGCCATATACCTCGCCTTCATAGTAGAAGAAGATGTAAGTTTTGCTTGACACTTCTCCATAGGACAACTCTTTCAACCATCATAAAGATAAAACAAGATGGACTACTTATCATCCACGACTGCATAATCAAAATCAGATCCAGCTTTTTAAAAGAGTGTTAGTGCGCCGATATCGACATGAGATCTTGGTAGCTTGAAGATACCTCAGAAACTTTCTTAGTAAACACTAATGGCTTTGGCCGGGATCGCTCAAATACCTAAACACGTCGACAATAAAGTAATATCAAGGCATGTGCATACATTAGGCTGACCATTATGCTTTATGTTCATCTATCTCTCATTTTCTTAATGTGAAAGAAGGTTCAATCGATATTCATCATAGACATCACTTTTGTCTCAACAACAACCCAACAAAACTTTTAAATCTTTTTGGAATTTTTGACAAATTTTTAATTTTTAGGGGTTTTGAATTTTTGAAATTTTGAAATCGCTTCAAGGATCATGTCCCGAAACAAGCTACGTGGCGGCTCAGTAAAAGCTCGACAAAATGATTCATGACAATATCCATACACAAATCAAACCATAAGCATGCATATAAGACATTCGATCCCATAAAATAGGACACCAAACAAACTAAAAAAAAGAAAAGCAAACTAACACCAAAAGATTCCATAAATACTGCAAGAGAAGACGATAAGGGAAAAGAGATAAAACAGTGTGTCTAACATGCCCTTAAACATTAAACAAGTAGTGTCCTCAATGCTAAAAGGGGGACAGATAACTCCTCTCCCGGCATCATCGTGGTACTGCTTTTTCAGAGAAAGTCTCGAATTTCGGAAGATGGATCGCTAGTGGTGAAGTTGATGGCCATTATGGAAAAGGAGAGAAGTGAGCAAAATGGGAAAGAAAGATTGTTTTGTTCGAAAATCACTGCTTGGTCGGGACCACACCGTAATGTGAAAAATCTAGGTTCTGCAAAGTCGTGACCTTGGTCGCGACTACACTAAGGGTAAGGTGTTGGCAGGGGCGAAGCAGCGCTTGTAGTTTGCGACCATGAGTTCGATATTAGTGCGACCATGAATGATTTATTTTTTTAGCCTTTCTTTTTGCTTTGATTTTTCACAAGTCAATACCAACAACTTTTGTACATGTCCTCTAAGTATCAAATCAATTTACTCTCTTCAAAATGTCATTCTAAACATATCACTCTTGAATCGAAATATTCTTCATTGCACTCCAAATTCTTGATCCAAATCTAAATTTTAACATCTTTGTTTCTGTCCTTTGGCCACTAAAGTGTCCACTGCACTCCAAAGAATGACAATGGAGAAAGAAAACTCACATTTCATTTTATGGCACTACAACAAATTATAAAATTAGCTACGAAATTTTAGGGTACGAAAATGATTTCGTCCACAAATATACATAATTGTGGACGAAACTTAAAATTTGTCTGCAACAATGAAGCGCCATATTTTTTTGTCTCCAGCTTAGAATTTTAAAGTCGCGCCACCTAAGGGAAAATATTCTGGGATGTTTTTAACTCTTTGTGGATGAATTATTTTGTATTTAAAGTGACTTAATTTTTTAGGACTGATTTGCATATCAATATTTTAGTCCCCGAGGCCCGAAATCATTAGGGACAATTTTAAATGTCTTAGTATAATTACAAACTATTATGGACAGAAATCTTGTCATAAATGATAAAATTTGAACTTATAAATAAAGTATAGATTTATTATATTTATATTTGTTTATTAAAAAGTAAAATTATTTTTATGATTTATAAAAATAGTACTCAAAACTCCCAAAATTTTTGTTAAAACTTAAACTTATTATTTTGAAATCATAATAATAAACTTAAATTTGAAGCAAAAGTTATTAATTGAATTAATATATTTAAAG
Source organism: Tetrastigma voinierianum (assembly GCA_016808115.1). Taxonomy (NCBI): domain Eukaryota; kingdom Viridiplantae; phylum Streptophyta; class Magnoliopsida; order Vitales; family Vitaceae; genus Tetrastigma; species Tetrastigma voinierianum. Next base: position 59,938 of record JAEQBH010002922.1, on the reverse strand, counting down.
ATTAACATTATTATATATATATATATATATATATATATATATATATATATATATATATATATATCGTATGTTCTCCCATACTTGGAACATGTAGGGCTGGTAACGAGCCAAGCTACTCGGGCTCGGCTCGGACTCGACTCAAAAAAAGCTCGGCTCGGGCTCAGCTCGTTAGCTAAACGAGCCAAGCTTGAGCCTTAATTTAGGCTTGATAAATTTCGAGCCCGAGCCCGAAGCAGAGCCAATAGAGCACATTACATTAAAAAGCGATTTTTTATTATTTCTTTGCCTAATTGCCTTAAGCCCTTAACCCCGAAATAAAAATTAAAGTTAAAAACCCTCGGGCGTCGGGCCTCGGCCGCGGCGGTCCTTGAGGCTGCCGCCAAAGTTCTCTGAAGGAAGGGGCCTCAGACGAAAAGCGAGGCATTCGCGGGGAACGATGAGTGGTGTGAGGAAAGCGGCTACTCGGTATCTCTAATGCGACGATGGGTCCAGCTCATGGGTCAGTCCATAACAATCCTCGACGCAAGCGTTGTTGTAAGTTTTCTCATAAACTCTAAACCACAACCTAGTGTATTTGCCCCTTGTTTGCTTTCCTAGAAAATTAGCAGGAGCCTAAGAACGAGAAGGAAGGTTCCAATTTGTTTCTTTTTTGACGGCCCAAATTCTCTCTTTTAAGGCTTAAATTTTCCATTGTTCTCTTTTATGGAATTTTATGATTTTTTCTTTTGCCCCCTTTTTGGCTTTCCTTATGTTTCTTACCATTAAAATTAATAGCATATATATGTCAAATAATACATTTTGAAACTTAGTATGCACTTTTGTTTCTTCAATTATTCATTTCCTGTTTTTGTTTGATGGTAGGGTGAAATTGGTTTAACGTGCGAGTTCAAGAACTTTCAGCTAGAGGAAATTGAAATCGATGTCTGAGGAGCCTTGATCCTCTTAAGGCGGGCCATACGAGGATCTTCCTTTATCAGTAACTACCTCGTACAATGGAGGGTATCTTTGTATTTTTATTTATTTAAACCTTTCTTTCATTATTTATAAATTGTTGTGATGATAGTTGGTGTTTGTTTACATGCATATACGGAAAAAATGTATGTAAAAGCTATAGGCAATGCTTACTTCTAAGCAAGTACCCAAGGAAAGAAAAAAATGCTGAGAAAAATTATTTTCCCATGTTTGGTTTCATTATTGAAAATATGAAAGAAAATAAATACAATTAAAACTAACTAAGAATTCATATACTTAAAATTATCTAATTTTTATATGATAAAAGAAAATGGTTGGCACTTTTTTTTAAAGCATTTACAAATAATTTATTGACTTTGAATCTATTTCTTTGTGGAAATGAATATAATAGGCACGGATTTGAAATAGCAATTCAAACGTCTTTGGTTTAGGTTTGAAGTACTAATGCGGGTTTGTTTTTTAAAATTTTTAATCGCGGGGAAGAAAACATCGCCGTGAGTTAACGAAATTGGAAGCGGCATTCATTATTGTTTTGAACTTTTAATAAATATTAGATACAGGAAGGTTATGTCATGCAACCGTCTTGGGGTTTTACAATGTGCAATTTAGGATTTCCATGAATGGCCTAGACTATCTACTTTACTCGTTTTTTATGGAATCCATGTTTGTTACACAGATTTTCCCATCATAATTTTGTCTTATAAAATACAAATTGTTTAAAATGGATGAACTAAATTTCTGTAAGGCTTTTATTTGGTAAAATCTCTTAATGTATGTTTTATTTCCTTTCTCCTTCCACTTATATTGTTCTTTATGATTTGTTTGTATCATCGCAATCGAGTCATCTGTGAGGATTTCATTTCATTTTATGAGGAAATGATGCCCTTGGTACAAACACTACCCCGGAGTGCTATTTTGCAGGAATTGATAATTTCAAGATTCTTGCTAGGTTGGAAATGAGAGCAAATTATCATAATTATGCTTAAGGTATGTCACCATGTTACTATGAAATTGCTTATACTTAAGGTGAAATGTGTGATATGGAGTGAAAAACCTCTCAGAATCGTATCTTATTGTCATTTATTTCCCTTTTTGTCTTTTTACTGCAGTGCTGTTTTTGTTTTTTCATTTTGTTTTTTCTCTATACTGCTATTTTAGATTCTAGAAATATTCATAAGTTAAGGATTTCAAGTGGGAAGCATTCAAATCTTTGTTCAATGGAAGGCTAGAAAATTATTTTGTTCATGGCTTTTGGTGTTTGACTAAATTGCTGATAGGTTAAAAGCCTTCAATTTTTTTGTTTTGGGTAGCTGAAAAATATTTTCTTCTCTTTTTATTTATTTTTATTATTTTCTCATTTTTTTTTGTATATTTCCTGTGTGTTTGTTTTGAGTCGTTTTTAGAATATTTTTCTCTAGGTTAAGAAAGTAGGAGCATTCAAATCTTTGTTCAATGAGGATTTCAAATCTTTGGAATGATCTATTGTTAGGTATATTATCAAAATGTTAATCTATTAATTAGTTAATGGATATCACTTTGGAATTTTATTGATGCAATTAATCATAGTAGGCAAAATGTGCCCAATCATGGCAAAGCGAAGCTAAACATGAATCACAATCAAGGATCAGCTGCTTTTGTTGTTGTTCGAAATGAAATTGTATGTTGGGAAATTAACAAAACTTTTAGTTTCTTAATTGATTGACTTGTGACTTTATCTTGATATGTTATTTTATGTATTAGGAGGAGAAATTACTTGATGGGGAAGAGTGTAGTCGAATTTCTTTTACAAGTTCACACATTTTAAGAAGGAAAAGGATGGTCATCTCCGATTGAGTAGAGTCAAAATATGTAAGTGTAATTGTTATGCTATATATTATAACTCTAAGTCATGATTTACATATTAATCTTCATATTAATATTCTAAAATTTTAGAAGGAAATGATGGAACTGTTAGAGAAATCTAAAGAAGAAGGAAATGCTTTAAGTCTCGATGAAATTTGCGATCAAGTTCTTGGAACTAGATCTGGCTACATCAAAGGTCTTGGATATGGCCCGAAACCAAAAGGAAAAGGAATCAACTCAAATGCCAAAATACAAAAGCTTGAGGAAAACCTTAAAGAGAAAGATGTGGAGATAGATAAATTGGTTGATAAAGTAGATTATTTGACCAGCTGCTTGGAAAATCAAGAGAGAGTTTTAGATGATCGCTTGGCAAATCAAGAAAAAATTTGGGAGGCTCGCTTTGAACGCCAACAGAAGATGTTTGATATGTTTCTCTCTACAAATGGTCATCCACCAACTTATATTTCTTAGAAAGATTTGGTAAAAATAATTCAATTTCTTACTCTCTAAGTTTACTTTCATTGGCTTTATCATTAATGATATGTTCTTTGTTGTTCATTGTAGGTGCAGGAAGAGAAGAGATGCAATTCCACCAACTAGTTGATTGTTTAGACTTTTTTGTGTTTTAGATTTTGACATATGAATTAACATAGAACATGTTAAGTAGATGGTATAATATAATATTTTATGTTCTTGTTATGTTAAATACTTGATTTATTAATGTCATGGGTACCATGCATGGATTATATTTTTATTTTTAATCACAACATTATGTTTTATTACAATGTTATTTTATATAATTTTATTTTAGATATTAATAAAATTGCTTATACAATTGACATAATCAGATATAAAATTTTATTTGTATATAATAGTAAACAAAAGAATTGAGGGGGTGAAATTTTTTCCATACAAATTGTGGACGAAACAAATTTCATCCACAATTAACAATAATCAACCCTTTATGGACGAAATGGTATTTGTCTCCAATTCTGATCATTTAACATTTTGTGGATGAAATGGTATTTGTCACCAATTCTGATCACAACCCTTTGTGGACGAAATGGTATTTGTTCCCAATTTTGATCATTCAACACTTTGTGGACAAAATGGTATTTGTCACAAATTCTGATCACAACTCTTTGTGGACGAAAAAGTTTTCGTCTCCAATTCTGATAATTCAACCCTTTGTGGACCAAATAGTTCGTGTTTCTAATTCTAATTGAATTGCGGACCAAAAATTTTCGTCCCCAAAAATGGTCCATTTAACTTTGAACATCAACCTTTATTGGGCGAATATCTTTTTGCAGGGCTGATTTTAGGGACAAAAAATTTTGTCCCAAATAAATAACCTATTGTGGATGAAACTTATTTTTGTCACAATCATATAATATTTAGGGACGGTTTCATTATTTCGTCCATAATTATCTTTATCGACGAGCCTTTAAAGACGTTTTATTTTTCGTCCACAATTATCTTTATGGACGAAATTTGTACATTTGTGGACGAAATTTTTTGTCCAGAATTCCATTATTTGTTATAGTGTGGGATACATCTTTTAATCATCTGATCAACATAGTGTTTATAGAGAATAGGATCCTCTCAGAAATAATACTTCAATTCAGCAAAGAACCTTTTCTTTTGTTGAGAAGTTAAGTCCAAAGGGATAATTCCGGTAACCATGGAGTCTAATCAGCATGGGAAACAACTAGGAATTTCTCATCAGAGAAGCTATCATTGATGTGAACTTGTGAGGCTTCATTATCCTCAAAATCTAGTCTTGAACGGTGGTCGACTACCAAATTTTATGATCCCTTCTCGTCTTTTGTCTCCATATCGAATTCTTGCAAAAGAAGGACCAATATTATGAGGCAAGGCTTGGCACCCTTATTTGTCATTAGATATTTTATGACTGAGGGGTCCGTGAAGACAATGACCTTGTTACCAATCAAGTAAGGTCGAAATTTGTCTAAAGGAAAGACTATTGCTAACAACTAGTTTTCAGTGGTGCCATAATTCATTTATGCTTCATTTAGAGCTTTGCTAGCATAGTATATGGCATGAAACACCCTGTTCTTTTGCTGCCCCATAACTACCCTAATTAGATAGTTACTTGCATCACACATTAGCTCAAATGGGAGTTCCCAATCCAGAGCTATCATAATAGGTGCGGAGGTGAGCTTATCTTTGAGCATGGTAAAAGCGGTTATGCATTTCTCATCAAAGAAAAATGGGACTCCATGCATCAATAGGCTTGAAAGAGGTTTTTCTATTGTCGAGAAGTCTTTAATGAACCTCCTATAAAACCACACGTAGCTAAGGCTCCTAATTCCATTCAGAAGTAAGTGGTGCTTGGCTCTCCAATAGTCTCAATTTTCGCCTTATCCACCTCGATCCCATTGTCGGACACTCTATGTCCCAAGACAATGCCTTCCTTTACCATAAAGTGGAATTTCTCCTTATTGAGGACAAGGTTGGTCTCCTTGCATCTCTTCAAGACCAACTCTAAACTTCCAAGGCAATCATAAAACAGGTCTCCTACCTGCTGAACAATCATCCATAAAAATTTCAATTGACTTCTCCACCATGTCTGAAAATATAGCCATCATGCATCACCGAAATGTGACTAGGGCATTGCACAACCCAAATGGCATTCGCCTAAATGCAAAAGTTCCATAGGGGCATGTGAAAGTTGTCTTCTCTTGGTCTTCAGGAGCGATAGCAATCTGGTTGTAACCAGAATATCTATCTAATAAAACTCATGACCGACCAACCTATCCAACATTTGATCAATAAATAGCAAAGGAAAGTGATCTTTCCTATTTTCTTTGTTAAGCTTCCTATAGTCAATGCAGATTCTCTAGCCACTTATTATTCTTGTTGGAATTAACTCATTGTTTACATTTTTAATGACTGTCATCCCACCTTTCTTGAATTTTATTTGGATTGAGGAGCTCCTGGCGTCGAAAAGCGGATAATCATTTCTGCATGAAATAACTGGGCTTCCTTATCACCACTTCCTTCGAGTTAGGTTAAGTCTTCTTTAAGCTTCAATTGTGGAATCTGATGTCAACTTCTAAAATTATTTGATGCATGAACATTGATGGCTAATCCTTTTATGTCGACCAGACCAATCGATCGCCTCCTTGTGCTCTCTAAGCACTCTCAACAACGTTTCCTCTTCTACTTGAGAGAGATGGGGCGAGATAGTGTGGAGTAGGGTGAAGTGACGAGGTAAGCATACCTAAGGTGAGATAGAAGTTGTTTCTCTTCAACAACTAAGGGCTTCTCAATTGAAGGGATAGGGGAGAAGGGCTAGATCCTAAGTTGTCAAAGTACTTTCGTCTATTTTTCCTAAAAGAGGTCCATCCTATCCTTGTTGCTTCATCACCAACAATGTCGAATGAACCTCCATAGAAAAGTAGTATCCAAGGGTATGTGATCCTTGTGGCTTGACACTATAACCTCCACAATGTCCACTCTTAAGCAACTTTCATTCTCCATGGGGTGCCTTATGGCGTTGAACATGTTAAAAGTCACCTCTTAGTCTTGCACCCTTAGTCTAAGTTCTCCTTTTTGCATATTAATAAGGGCCCGACCGGAGGCTAAGAAAGGTCTTCCCAGTACAATAAACACTTCCTTATCTTCTGTCATGTCTAGAACTATGAAATCAACCGAAAAGATGAACTTATCTATCTTCACTAGCACATCCTCAATAATACCCCGAGGATGAGTGAGAGATCAATCTGCCAATTTAAGAGTAATAGTTGTAGGATTAGCTTCTCCCAAACTAAGTTTCCTGAAAATAGATAAGGGCATCAAGTTAATACTAGCACCAAGATCACATAAGGCTTTTTCAAAAATGGAATTTCCAATAGCATAAGGTATAGTAAAACTCCCTTGATCCTTTAGTTTTGGGGGAAATTTTCTTTGGAGGATAGCGCTACATTCCTCAGAAAGAGCAACGGTTTCATAGTCACTAAGCTTGCTCTTGTTCTATATCGTAACAATAACAATATGAACTTGAAATACGAAGGTATTTGCTCCAATGCATTGGCAGATGGAATGTTGATGTGGAGCTTCTTGAAAATTTCCATAAACTTACTGAATTGGTGGTCTAACTTGTTCTTCTTCAATATTTGAGGGTACGGGATAACCAGAGTATCTTCTCTTGAGCGGCCTTCAACCGCTTTTTCTTGCTCCTTACTCGTTGAATTTTCAGCAACGCCTTAGCCTTCTTTCGCAGTTTCAAGATTCTTTCAATAGTTTCAAATAAATGATCCCGAAGTTTCATGATTGTCTTTCACCTTAGCATTGGTCATTGTTCCAACATTGCTTTGGATAGGTTTCTCTGCGCTTTTCCATTTCTAAGTGTTGTGGCTTTGCAATGTATGGTAGGGAATTTTCTAAGAAGATCTTTATAACAATCTCATGCCTCATAAAAGGTCTCTCCCTCATATTGAGCAAAGTTGTGTATCTCAATCCTCATGTTTGTTGCTTTTGTTGGAGGGAGAAATTTTGAAAGAAACTTATGCACCAAGCTATGCCAAGATGTGATGGAGTCCGGAGGTTCTGAATTTAGCTTTGATTCACTTTGTCTTTTGATGAGAATGGAAAAAGTCTCAAGCAGATAGCTTTGTCACTTACCTTGTTATACTTCACTGTGTCACACACTTCTAAGAAATTAGAGATGTGTGTGTTGGGGTCTTCATTCTGTAATCCCATGAATTGAATATTTTGAATCAATTGCAGAGTGATAGGCTTAAGCTCAAAGTTGTTTGCTTGTATAGCTGGTCACCTAATCATTGGAGCAATGCCGACTGGAGGAAAAGCATACTCTCTCAAAGCTTTCTCCAAATCCTCCATGGGAGGGGCTAATTTAGGCACATCTTCCCTATTTGTAGATTGAATGTCATCCTCCTCTTCTTCCCTAAAACCTTCAACATGCGCCATTGATTTCTGCTCAAATTCAATTTATTCCTTTTTGTCCTTTCTAATTCGTTTCACTATTTGTTCTAATTCCGGGTCCAAGAGTACTAGATCTTGTCACTAAACTTTTGCATGAAATAATGGTCTATAAATTACAAGAAAAGAGAACAACAAAAATCCGAATAAAAACTCAAAAACAAATAAGGAAAACAAAATGTTTGAAGTACAAGAAAACACTTAGTATCAATATTAATAAATCGCTAACTCCTCGGGCAACGACGCCAAAACTTATATCCCTGCAATGGCACCAAAAACTTGATAGTCGTGACGTTGGTCGCTATTATTGTAAAATTTGATTCTTTCGTCATTTACGTATGAACCTCACATTACACAAAGAAGGTTGCTGTGGTCATGACCATAAATTTGTATGTACACAACCATGACCGCAACTTTACCAACTTCTTCATTCGTCTAAATTGTTTGATTCTTGTCCCGCTTTCCTATTTTCTCCCGCTGATGACCCATGAAAGATAAACATTTAGAACATTAGAACACTTATTCAAAACTGAAAACTTACAAAAATAACACAAACATAAGGATAAAATAAGTATTTAATACTAATCACACCTCCAAACTTGAATCTTTGCTTGTCCCCTAGCAAAGGAAACACAAACATGAAAACAAAACACTAAGATAGATATGAGTATGAGTATGGTGCTAGTACAAGTTAAGAGAAAGCATGGAAAAGTTCTAAGAAAACATGTTAGCCAAAATTGGATCCCAAACATTTATGACCCTGAAGACAAGGCATCTAAAGGCATGGTGACTCAAGTAGGTTTGCCCCCAAGTTCTCAATAAACCTTTCCTAAAGTAACTTAGTGATAATGATGTTTTAGGTCTCAAATGTATACAAAGATTCTCAAATACTCTTCAACCAAACTCAACTCACACTTTTAAAAGAAAATGAACTAAAATAGGCCGAGAACCCACATTTTATTCAACAACATAAAACTAGTTAGCAGGACACAATGCTAAAGAGTACTAGAAAAGTGTCCGTGTAGCGAGAATCCATTGGTGACTCCCCACCAATTGGTTAAGGGCACCAGGAATTAAGTTCCCTTCAAACTTCACCCTGAACAATCAACTAGAAAACCCTAGCACCCACTTGTGAGTAAACTCACTTATATCTTTCTTTTTGACAATTTTTTTTTTCATTTTTTTGTTCTTTTTCTCTTTTTCTTTTGGTTTTTTTTTTTTTTTTTTGTTGGGGCATATTGCCAATCCTTTTTATTGAGGTGTCCCACCATTATAGAAGTTAAGGTCTCTCATGGTAAGTTGTTGAGAAAAAAAAGGTTGAGACAAAATTTTTATAAATGAGATCTAATATGTGTGTGTGTGTGTGTATGAGTTCTATTAAGAAATGATTTGTTGAAAGACAAGGGGGGTTATTCAATAGATTTACAACCAAAAGATACCTTAAGTCTAGATTAAATAAATGCAATGGTATCCCAATTTTGACTAAGAAAAACAATTTGAAGCACAATACAAAAGCATTCTCAAAACCATTACTGGGCATAACTAACTCATATGAGACACAAAATAATCAAAAGAAAGAAAAGAAAAGCATATAGAAAAGCGACAATAAACAAGCTGAAAACAAATAATAAAACAAGTAGATATCTGTTGTCTTCCCACTAAAACTTGGAATTAAGCTTGTTTCCTCAATGTGAAACAAAAGTAGAATGGATAATATTAATTACTCCCCTAAAATTGATCAAGCCTTCAAGATTTACTCTAATGAATATGACTGCTTTGAAATACGAGTTATGCCTTCTTTCTCCATAAACCTTGAAAATTTCAATAGGTGCGAAAAGGTGTTTGTAGGGATTAGATTAGTTCCAAATAGAGGAGGCTTGAAAAAGATATGATGAATGGAGATAGCCGAGAGTGATTTTTCTTGTTCAATTTTTGTTCTTGAACCTCTAGTCACTATAAGCTTCCCTTTTGAGGATATTCCACCTCCATAGCCGAACTTTTGAACTCCAAAACCTGGAAAATAAAAAATAAGAGCACAAGATCCATCAAGAAAATTTGTTAAAAACTAACTAAGAAATAGAAAAAGGGAAAGAAAACTTATTGAACTTGGGTTGGCTTCGATGAGTGCAAAACTCATATATTTTTAATCCATTTTACGCCTTGTTTTAGTGTTTTGAATTTGTTTTAATGCCAAATTATGGGGTATTTACAAACTTTGTGTTTGCGGGAGTTAATTAAGGAGATATTTCCAACAAAAAAGAAGAGAAAAAAAAAAAAAAGCAATTGCAGCGAGTGTGTCTCTACGAGTTAGGTGTGCAGCAAACGAACATCTAAGCAAATGGCTGAGAGTTGTGTTTGCAACAATATTTTCTGTTGCAACACAGATCTAAAAAAATTAGCGGAGATGGTATGTCGCAGCAAAGGCTGACATGTCCACGATAGAAATGGGAAGAGGCCAGCTAAGACAAAGATCAATTATGTTGCGACATCTCATGAAGTATATATAAAAGCAATTTTGTAGCGATAGAATCTATTATCTTCGTGACATTGACTCTTGCAACATGGAGTGGACAAGACGGAAAAGCCACTTGAAGAAAGTTCAATCATAACAAGAAAAATTTATGTATGGTGATGCTTACTTGTTGAAGCTGGCTTGGTACGCTGAGAACAAGGGTGCAAACATACTTCCAAGCTCGGAGATAAATATGTGCGACATAGATCATAGAATAATCACAACACATAAATAAGGCGACTAGAGAGAGGAAACAAGGTTGTGGCGAATTTTAAATTTCAGGACAAAGGTTTCAACATATTTAAAGTTATGTCACGAAGCACTTAGTGGCGGAGTCGCTGACGAGCAGAATGTGAACATAGAAAGAGTCTTGTATGACACGAAAACTTGGGATGCAATAGAAAATATTGACAACACTAAGAAGTCATGTCGCAACATCAGAACAAAGCTGCAACAAGAAGTCAAGCTCAGTGTAAACAAGCCTCTATCGCGAAAGACTTTCTAGGTCTCGACAGAAATGCAGATAATACAAGACAGTGTTGCAATATAGCTTTGAGCGAGATCTTTGTGTCGCGACACGCGACTTGGGTCGCGACACCGACCTGCGAGAAGCTGTCTTGAAAGCGTATTTGCGACATGATTATCGATATTCGCGACATAACTATTTGAGGAATGCACAAAAATATTATGGCGAGGAAACTGTGCGTGATGATTATCATCTTGAAGAAAGAAGAATGTTCGCAACAAAACTACGATGTTGCAAGCCCGAGTAAGAAGAAGCTGTGAAGATCTTTAAGTCACGCGACGGTGTTGCATACTTGCGACAAAGATGCAAAACTCTATCGCGACATAACCACGGGTGTGTAGAGAAGGCAAATTTGGGCCCATAAATTTTGGGGATTCATAGCCTCAATTTTAGGGCCCAAGTTGGGGAGCTCTATAAATAGAAAGCAGTTGTGGAAAGGCAGGGCGGAGTTAATCGACCACCAGGACGAGCAGTACTGAGGGTAAGGGACTCTTTTGTATTTTTTTTTTTCTTTTATTTTTCTTATTTTTCTTTTCTTCGTAGATTAGATTTAGAGTAAGCTGCATTTGTTTCTTTGGGCGAGAGAAGCAGGTGAGTTGTTAGAAGTTTTAATGTTGAATTTAAATCTGAAATTCATTTACGATTCTGTTGAATTGATGAACTCGAGAAAAAGCTGGAACTCATTTCTTCAATTGATTGCAGTTAAAGTGGAATTTTCACGATCGGTATTTTAAATTATCTGTAATCTAGTTTAAACACAACCTGCTTCATGAAGATATGATGTTAGTTATGGTCTTTTCTGCACAATGAGAATAAAACTTCCTGAGTTGAGGGTTTTGAATTTATTTTAATGATGATGTTGTGAAATTAATTGTTCCAAATCTTAGTAACTAATACTATTGAAAGGTATTGTCTAGATCTAATTTTTTAGGAGGCCCTCTTAGTGACATAGAGATGGAGAGTCTTGAGAGCATAAGATTAGTTACTTAGGGTATGCTAGACTAATATTGAAGAACTAATGGAAACAAAGAAGGTTAGATAAATCTCTATTGCTCACGGCGAGAAGAGGTTGATGATATATCAATTTAATCAATTAGAGATCTCTCCTTTGATGCGGAGGAATGATCTTGATCCCAGTGTTAGGCGAATCTAATCAAGGAAGGGAAAACTCTTTGAATCTTAAGGATGAGTCATCATTCATTTTTAATAGAAATCTAGTAATTGCCCTTGTCTTGAGAAGCAAGAGAAATATGTAGTCATAAGAAATGGAGTGAAGTATTGAAAAGAAAAATACTTAGATCTTATAAATTATAATTACAGTATTGATTAGAATCATGATTCGAAATGAACATAGATCTCTACCGGTGAAAAGTATAGTTAGAGGAGAATCGAACTATACTACGCGCCTCTTGACAATTAGGATCAACTCGGGAAAATAGAATTGAACATGATGCGGGAATTGATAATTTCACGACCAGTGAAATCGGTGTCTACTTCGACAATAATGCGGTTTAGTCGGTTATATTTAGGATTTAAAATTTTTTTCCTTTATTTTAAATCAGGATTCAGTTTAAAAATTTTATTAGGTTCTTTAATTTTCTGCATTGGAGGTTCAAATAGTGTAGAACTTGAGTAGTTGGAAATTAGTTGAAGTTTAAATTCTTTTCTTTCACTATGGGAATGATATGGGACACAATAGTTCGCTTTTATTACTTGTACGACTGTGCACTTACTGAGATTTTAAGACCAAATTAAATCTTTAATTGAATTTAGTGACAAAATTATTCTTCTTATGAGCATGCGAGTTATATTTGGTCGATAAGTTTTTAGGCGCCGTTGTCGGGATTAAGATAACCTCCTTAGTGCAGTGTCATAAATTTGTATTTACAAATTTGAGTCGACAAGTTTTGGCACTATTAGGGATTAGATAGCCTCCTTGGGTAACGGTGTCATAAATTTATATTTACAAATTTGGTCAACAAGTTTTTGGCGCCGTTGCGGGAATCGAAAAAATTTAAAAATCAATATTCAGACAAAAGAGAGAAATGTTAATTTGGAAATTTTTCTTTGTTTTACAAAATTGGAGAAAATCAACAAAAGCAATTTTAGCAGTAGTGGCTGAATAAGCTACTGATCTTTTTGGAAGCTTATTGAATATATAATTTTTGTTATCATGACTCTGTTTGAATCTGGTGTGTTTCCACTTACAAGGAAAATGATAAATGCATAGAAAATCGGATCTGCGAGTGCTGCCTGCAGATATAAATTGAAAGAACCACGAAAAAATATAAGAGCTACTAGTCTTGGAGATAGAGAAGTATGGGATAAATCAATGAAGATTAAGTTCTTCAGGAGAAGAAGAAGTAGAGAGACCACGGAGGCTAACAGATAGAATTTTGGAGGCCTATCATTCGAGGAAAGTCTCTAAAGTGAGACAACCTCCCACATTAGACCGAGACAAATTTGGCTGGCTTGACTCACGATTACAATGGTGCAGCAACACGATTCAGGTATCCTTTTGAAGATCCGTGGTACCTAGGAGATTTATGGATTGGCGAAACATTCAGCTAAATGGAGTAAGACCCAGTGTAATCAAGCACGGCTCTTCCGTCTAATTGAAATGTGGCGACCATATGGGTTTGACTCCTACCAGGTGAATCAGTGAATACTTAGGAAGAAGCCGGAGACATTCATGGTAGATTTTTCCCTCCGGCTCTGCTGATGAGAGAAAGAGGATAAATCATTGTGTTAACCAAAGGAAGGATGAAGTCTCTACCTTTGCATGGGGAGATGTTCAAATTCTTGGTAAATTTGCCACACATGCATGGGATAGATCGACAAGCTCGGATGGTCATTTTACCAGTACGTGAATTATACCTCGGTAAGTGATACATTCTGTATGGAGGTTTTAAAAGAAGAGGTCTCAGAGGAGCGACGAGTTGTGAAGAACCTTGCTAAAATGCAGCCTAAAGACTGTCTGATCTGTAGAGGGCAATGGGATGAGGGAAATGGAGTGCAGGTGGATTGGATGAAACTCTGACCATAGAAATAGCTTAATGCGATTAAGATAAAATGAGGTATGATAAGAGAAGGATACTACTTGCATGAAGTTGGGTATTAAGAGAAGGGAGGATAAATAATCTTTGAGAGTGCGGAAGAAAAGGCCCTACCGGGTTGAGAGGCACCGGTACCACAAATGCAGCCCAGAGTTGCTGCAGCTGACTGTACTACATTTTCAGGTCAGCTGAAAACCATAGAAAGCTTTTCATATGGTAGAAAAGCACAACAGGGAACCAGATATGAATAGAACCACCGTCAGACTTATCTGGCCTAGGTTTCGGAAGGCGTGTGCTTTCTTGACATGAAGGGACAATAGGAAGTATCAAGGGTAGAAGAACTCAAACCTTTGAAGATCGGTCTTTGCAATTCATGACAGAAAACAAAAGGATCCTGAATGTGCATGAGAAAAAATTTTCTGAACTTGAGAATTTTTTGTATAGAGGTGTCGTTGTGACCTGTGACCACTTGAGTGTCGTGGATGTTGAATGCAGACTACATCATCTGAAATCGGCAGAACCTCCTTTGTGAGAGCTCTACCCAAGGTACGAAACCTGTCCAACAGTTAACTAACAGCTCACACGGATTCACGTGCGATAAAAATGCCCACTTGGGCCCGTCGTCAATACTCACAAAATTACCTCGACTATATGCCAACGATTCGAGACATTAATGCTCTTAACTGAAACATATAAAGATTTGCGATTTTCATACATGTTCTATAAAGCGAATCTGCCATGACCTGGCAGAAACATTCTAAAAAATCACATTTAGTAACCACCGTTCTCACAGCCACCTCCCACTATTGCACGAAATAGATCTAAATGGTGAAGCGATGCCGATAAGTGATAATTTCACTACGTGGGTTCTTTCCGCGTAAGTCTGCGTGTCGTGTGACCCGATCGCCTTGACAAATCGGATCCCTCTTGGTCATTTGGCACGTCCAGTAATCTTGAGTCCTCACAGAGCTCCTCCACACATACCTCGCCAAATGTGAGTAAAAATATATATTTTTCAAAACAAAGGTTTTGTTCTCGAAAAACCATACTACGAGTTTTGGTAAAATTCGTTGGACAACCCTCTGGCCGAATCACGTTTGTATAACCCTCACCCAGAAACAATTCATAGGGCACCTCAACGTGAATTGTTGGACAATCTCCCAACATAATTCTCCGGAAAATCTTCATTCGAAATTCCCTTTCACAAACATTTTCCTTTTTATTTTCTTTGATGTAAATTTTCGCCCCAATATTCTAGGGTGCGGTGTATATGGAGATGCATTATGCCAATTCAAGCAACTCATGCTAATATAGAAAGCATGTGTATGTACTAACATAATTAACTCACATATATCATATTATTCAATTTTAAGAGCTAATAGCATAAAATTAGCCTCACATGGGCTAATTATTGAAATCAGTAATTCATTTTGAATCACCAGAAACACGAAATCACCGCAATAAATAACGTGACGGTGACACTTTCGGGTCTTACTTGTTCACGACCACCTAATAGGATTTTCTCACTTGGGTTCAAATGTTTTGAGACCGAAATCAAGCTAGTCGACCTCAGATATCTAACCATTCCATGGCTCTTAGCAAATAATAACACAAGTAGGAGAAGACCCTACCTCTTTAGAGTTGTGAACTCCTGAAATCGGTGTCCACGCATAGCTCGCCGCGTAGTGACGGCACAACAAGGTCGAGAACCCAGCGGTGCGAAACGACGGAAATCTAGAGAAGGCACACTCTCTCTCAAATCTGAAAGTCTGACTCAGCGCAAAATTTTCCATACGCTTACGTTTCTTCTTGATTTGAAGAGAAAACTAATCATCTTTAATCTTTTTTTCTCATTTAACTTTCATTCATCCATGTCTTATGATTTTGACACTTGGCAATCTAAGCCATTCATTTCATCATCTCACCAATAATCTGCGTGTCGCGAGTACATGTAGTAGGTCACTTTTGTCACATCACATGTCTTCCCAAGCCGTTTTACGACACCCGACAATAGGTGCCTCGAAAAACGTGAAATTTCGACTGTCTCGGAATTCGACGTGGTAGCTAGATTTCGTGAGACGATTCCAACGGTAAAGTCCATTTCATCATCCGAGATCTAGAAAAATTTCGGGTTTTGACCAAAATTACCGTTTTACCCTTTTTTAGAAAATTCGAATTTTCTGGGGTTTTACATTCTCCTCTCCTTAAAAAGAATTTTGTCTCAAAATTACGGACAATCTAAAATCACATATATACATTTTTCCATGTGTAAACTAGTAATTTAAGTATTAAATAGCTAAACCACGTACCTATCATACCGACCCACAGCGGTGTGCAACAGTGTTCACAGTGCAATCGCACGACATAGCCAGTAGATTCGTCACTAATCATGTCATGGACCGACATCCATATACGACCCTTGCGGTGTCACCAACTCCCAACGTAATTCGCCAATGGGTAACTAATCGGTGAGTCGAGCTCATCTTCTTCTAAGTCTATGTGATAATATGATTGTGTGTTCTCTCTCGAAGCGACATAAATTTTTCGGCCTGCTATGAGTCTCTTACATGCTGAAATTTCATATGTATCTCACGGGTCTCTTACACCCACTACGAAGTGGATCTCTCCATGAATCTCTTGTCTGAAGTCGGGATATCTCCTCGGATCTTACACCCACCACGAAGTCGGGATATCTCCCAGGACTCTACACCCACAGAAATTCGGAGGATACCTCTTGGTCTCTTACACCCACACAGAAATTCTGGATATCTCCCAGGGTCTCTTACACCCACAGACATTTGGATATTCATTGATTCTTCACCCCGAACTCAAACACTGCTTGAGGATTCTTGACCCCATAACTTTGCTTTATGACACCGTTAATTACTCTTTACATTTCTAAGTTTGAACCATGGTCTTCATTGGACGTAGTCGAAAACCAATTCGACTCATACTCACCAGTGGTGAATGATATCTGAGTGCACCCACCCGACTCGTCGATCCTGAGTCCACCATGAATAGATCTATATATAACTCTAATCTTTACTATTAGGTCGACTCTACTTTACGTCTGGAAGAACAATGTGGCCTTCTCAGGATGTTGTGATCTGTCTGAGGTGCATTAATGTGATGAATATGATGCATCAATCCAAAATGATATAGTCAACAAGTGCAAAGGTAGAAGCGTACCTTTACATATCCAATTTTACTTTGTTGTGCTCGGCGTGTAGTACCATGAGACCTCACGCTATCCTAGGAATGATCTGGTCTATATACGATATATCGGCAAAAATAACTTACCTCGTATACCTGCTGACTAGAAGTCCAACACATGAACCTATTGCGACCTACGACCCACACTCTTGCCCCTACTGTCCCATCGTGTATCAGAAGGTGCTTGTATAGCACCCGGCGGCTTGGTTCCTCGACCCATACTAGGGTGTGGAGGAATGAGCGTATCTCACGTTCCATAGCTAATTGGGGCGTGTTGTCCCAAATCTTTGGGATCACGATATGGGGGCAATCCGTCTCACATACTCAAAAGCTATGACATAAAGCTAACATACCATCCCTTACTGCTGACTAAATGCCCCATCAGCCTTGATCTAAAACTCATGTGAAGCGAGAAGTCTTACGCCTCTTCCCTGAACAAGAAGAAGGCTGATCCTCCCTCTTGTACTAACACCCCACATCGAGTGCTTGAGCATCCTCGATCCCTCTTTATGGTTAGGGTGTCCCAATACATGGAGTCCGTAATCTGTGGCGAAGTCTCTGATCACGCGATAGACTGACTCAGGCCCATTCTTAAACCTCGACCTTGGTCATGTCTGGCAACCACATAGTCATCACTAAACGTGCCAACCTTGGTGAATCTGGCCCACACCTCCCACTTCGCTATCATCGTTCCTACCGGTCTCTAGGAACTCTTGAGCATGCGTGTCGCGGTATCGGAGAAAATGCTTGCCCATGAAAGAGTCGTGGAACTACCTTAGTCATTGCCTCACAGATCTCTGGGGTCTTTTGATTCCACCATACTTGGGCCTCACCCTCTAGCTGGAATGCCGCTAGTCTGATCCTGGTCATATTAGAGGCAATCTTTATAGCCTCCAATACCTTCTCAACTTGCATGAAACAATGGTCTTCCACCATCGGATCTCCTCTCCCTGTGAATGTCAGAGGATGATGTGCCCTGAATCTCTGGAGGTTACTCGGACCTCCCTGGCTACTTGCTATACTAGCACATTGCAATAGCGGCAGTATGTCATACGGCCTTGTAAGCGCAATGATCAAAAGTCGGTGGTTGGTCAAGCGCCAGTGGTGCGGCCTGGCGCCTGGTGGACAGCCTCTACGTCATCGCCCTTCGACTAGCCATGCACACGTAGTCGAATGGCAGAGTTAAAAATTCAATGTAGTATACGCAAGGTGTAGCACGCCTCGAGACACTGTCTCTGAGCAACATTGCATACACCATGTCCATGCGTTATGGTAATACAAGACAATTTAATTCCGCCTGTTAAATCATAATCAACAATAAAAAATTTTATTTTATTTTTAAAAAAAATTTATTCGATTTTATTTTATTATTTTTGAAAACCTGGGTGCGATTAATACTTGAACAATGTTCATGAACGATTATCCCCAAGGTGACTTAGATTGGTGCAGATCAAGAGCAAGTCGAGTGCACGGTGCACCCACCCTTAGCCCGATACACGCACACTCTTTGGCGGCGCCTTGCGGCTTTATGCGCTTAAGCTTGGCTTGGCCGTATGTGACGGCCCGATCATGCGGGCACGGCCCGGTCGTGTCAGCGGGCGCCTTTGTCATGTCGCAGTGCACACCCGGCCATGTCGTGCGTTGTGCCATGCGCCGTGTTGCCGCGCCCCCCGTGTCTTGACTGCTGCGTGCTGTCGCGACCTCGTTGTCGTGTACGCCTGGCCGGTCGATATCGTGGCTATGTCCACCGGTATCTCGGCGTCTCGTGATACGACCGGTAATTTAAGCCGCTCTCACGTCATGTCGCCCGTTCGTGTCGCGACACAATCCCGGCT
This sequence comes from Tetrastigma voinierianum, assembly GCA_016808115.1. Taxonomy (NCBI): domain Eukaryota; kingdom Viridiplantae; phylum Streptophyta; class Magnoliopsida; order Vitales; family Vitaceae; genus Tetrastigma; species Tetrastigma voinierianum. Next base: position 41,017 of record JAEQBH010002922.1, on the reverse strand, counting down.
GACCGGGCCCTCACGCGCCGCTGGCCTGCTTGGCGTGGGCCCGGTAGGTGTCGCGAGGCCTCCCGGCCGTGTCGTAGGAGTCTCGATCGTATCGTGAGCCCCAATCGGTATGTCTGACCATTATCGGGGGCGTGGTTGCTTCATACACTTTATTTCAATGTCACGTCTGATGCAACGTATAAATGACAAAAAGTTGGGAAATGGCGTAGCCCACCTAGTTGCAAAAAAAAAATAAAAATAAAAATATATAAATATATATATATATATATATATATATATATATATATATATATTTTTTTTTTTTCACTCATTTTTTTTTCATTCAAACTCTTGGAAAACCACCAATATATATATATATATATATATATATATATATATATATATAACATATATATATATATATATATATATATATATATATATATATGTATATACATATAATTTTTTATTTTTCATTTTCGAGTAGAACCAAATAAATTTATTAAAATTTATTTTATTTTTTAAACTTTACACCTTTATTAAAACCTCAAAATAAATTCTTTCAACACAAATATTTTTTTTTCCTATGTACTATTCACCAAGCACACAATACGCACAACATACACAAAATTCATGAGACACATGATCACACATTAATCATCAAATGCACAATGGATGCATGATCTACCCGTTTCCCATCAAGTCCTCAATATATCGTATACCTAACTCTACACCCACCAAGCTCCGAAGGTAATCGTTTACCTTGACTCTGATACCAAGCTGTGACGCCCTAAAACTGGGGTGTCTTGTTGATGACCCGTCAACCCGCGGAATATTCGTGGATGTCGGGTAACCCGACACCACTCATGAAAATCGGGCAGAGTCTCCTTTGTACAAGGAGCTCTACCCAAGGTACAAAACACGTCTGACAATTAACAACGACCACCAGGGTCCACTGTGCGGTAAAAATGGCCATAGGCCCGTAAGTAAATTCTCAAAAATTACATCAACTATATACCAATAGTTCAAGAGTTATTACAATGCTCTGCAAAACATATATCAAGATTTACAATTTTCATACACATGTTCTCTGGCAGTACCAAAGCCACGACGGCTTTCTTCACAAAAAATACGGCCTCTAGTAGCACCGTTCTCATGCGCTCCTGGCCAAAATAGTGATCCCTCGACAAGGTGAGCAATGCCCGGTAGTGGTAATTTCCTACATGGGTTACTCACCTAAGTGCACATGTCATGGCAACCAATCACACTCGAGCAAATACATGATCCTACTTGAGATGTTTGTACTTTTGATCCCGTCTCGAGTCCTCACTGGAGCTCCTCACACATGCCTAAGCCAAATGTGAGTAAAAATATATTTTTCAAAACAAAAGGTTTTTGTTCTCGAAAACATACTACCGAGTTTCGGTAAAATTCATTGGACAACCCTCTGATGCGAATCTGTTGGATAACCCTCCGAAACAATTCATGGGCCTCGTGGTGTTGGACAATCTCTAACCTGATTCTCGAAAAATCTTCCGTGAAGTTACTTCACAACATTTTTATATTTTATTTTCTTTCATGCCATGCACTCACTCCTAATATTATAGGGTGCCCAGTGTATATGGAATGCATTATGCCAATTCCAACAACTCATGCTAATATATAAAACATGTATAAACTAACATAATTAACTCACATAAATCATGGTATTCAATTTGCAACCAATAACACCAAAATTAGCTCACATGGGCTAATTGACTAATCAAGTAATTCATTTTGAATCACCCAAATCAAACAAAATCACACAACAAAATCACGTCAACAGTGAAACCCTCGGGGTCGGCACTGTTCACGGCCACACAATAGGGATTTTCTCGACTCTGTTCAAATGTTTTGAGACCCAAATCACAGCTAATTCAAGCCTCAGAATATCCCTAACCATTCATATTGCGCTTAGCCAAAGAATAACACAAGTAGGAGAAGACCCCTACCTCTTAGAGTTGTCGGAACCCCACAAAATTGGTGCCCACGCGTAGCCTTTGCCGCTTAGATCGACTTTGCTTCTTTCTCGTCGAAACGGGTGGTCGAGAAAAATTGGAAATATAGAGAGAAGGCTCAATCTCTCTCTAAAATCTGAAAATCCTAACTCATTGCCAATTTTCCTCTTCTGCACGTTTTCTTCTTCAATTTGCAGAAGAAAACTATTCATCTTTTGTCTTTTTCTCATTTAACTTTTCAAAATTCCAACCATGTCCCTTTTTGTCTTGGATTTTGACATTGAAACAATCTAAGCCATTCATTTCCATCATCTCCATAATCAGCAACATGTGTCAGATGAGTACATGCAGTAAGTGACTTTTGTCACATCACATGTACCCGACACTAAGTGCTTCGGAATTCGACGAAATTCGACGTGGTAGCTAGATTCCACAAGAAGATTCCAACGGTGAAGTCCGTTTCGTCATCCGAGATCTAGAAAAATTTCGGGTTTTGACCAAAATTACCGTTTTACCCTTTTTCAGAAAATTCGAATTTTCTCGGGTTTTACAATTTCCAAGCTAACACAACCATGTTTCAAACAAATATCAATGCTACATTGAGAAACTTGGAGACTCAAGTAGGGCAGCTAGCCTTATCCTTGCAAAGCCAATCTAGAAATTTGTTCCCGATAGTATTGAGATCAATCTAAGATCTCACACCAAGCGCATTTGAGGCGTGATGGTGTAATGAGCCATGAAAATATAGGACAAAGCATGCATGGAGATTGAACCATTGATGAAAAGCTCAAACTAGAGGAGCAAGCAAAAGGATGTTGAAGAGAAGACAAATTACAGCAAATGTCTATCTAGAGACACTAAACCGAGCAACTTCTTGGGAGGCAACCCAAGTAGGAATTTTCATTTTTTGGTTTTGTTCCCAGTGCGATTTATTCGATTAGAATTTGATGTTTTATGTTTGAGTTTAATCTGTAGTAGTTTAATTTTAGTTGTTGTTGCTTTCGGGAAAATGAAGCATAATTCAAAGAGAGACCAATTTTGAAGCAAATTGTTTCAAAAGAAAATATGCGAGAAAAGACTTGAGGAGTAATTCTAATTCCACTAAGCAGTCTTTAAGGATAATGCATATCGAATGTTTTGGGAATGTTATGTTGCTTGAATAAAACATATTCCCCGAATATCTTGTAACTTGATTGAATTAATTTAGATGAGTGTTAATACTTGAAGTAAATATTTTTGATGGTTTAAACAAGTTTTCACCGAGTATGAGTGGATATAGGTTATTTTAAATGTTTTATGAGAGAAAACATGAGAAAGATGTAATTTCATAAAACTTCAGTTAAGTGTCGCTACGTGCTTTTTATGTGTCGCGACATATTTGAATTAGGAAGCAAATTAAAAAATAGAAAATTTATGTCGCAACATCAATTTGTTATGTCGCGACATAAATTCAAATTAACACAGAAAATGTGCGACATACTCTGTGACTAATCGCGACATTTGACAAGCTCGTACAAATAATGGCCAATTCGAGTGCCTAACATGAGAATGACCATCTGTGGGCCTAGATTGACAAAAGTCGCGATCTTGGAAAAGACGTGCGAGATAATGGCCATGATGCACAACTGATCCCCCATAATAAAGGGAAGGGGCTCGTTGCTCTTGGTGACGTTAAGACCCCCGCGGACGACGAGCTGTCCTTAGCCAGCTCCTCATCCCTAAATCTCTCGTTGGCAAAGAATTATTGGGAAATCACAAGGACTAGATCATGCAAGAGGCCTTCGCCTCACCCTACCTTAAGTGACGTTGTTAGTGGTGCATCTCGCAGGGCAAGGAGAGAGGTAGGCAGAAGGCAGTACCAGTCTGGTCAAGCCCTGGGGAACCTGCTGGTATTGCCCTCAGGCACGTTGCCACCAGCGCCGCCAACGCATCCTCCCTTTGGTACAGAGCCATCGTTTTAAGTATCGCCGACGACCCTAATTCGGAGACCTGATGACATGCTCTCTTCACCCTTAAGGCAACACATCCTTGACTACTAGCCCCCTCGTGGGTTTGTCATTCCAGCTTTCACCAAGTTCAATGGCTTGGCTGACCCCTACGACCATATCCTCCATTATAATCAGGTGATGATGTTGAACGCCGGTAATGATCGGCTATTATGCAAAGTATTCTCGGCCAGTTTGCGGGGGCTAGTGCTAGCTTGGTTTCCTGGCTCTGCGTTACTCGATAAATTAGTTCGATGAAGCGGCCGCGTTCATATCACATTATCTGCACTCGGTCTTGACGAAGAGAAACATAAGCTCCTTACAAACCATCCTCAAATAGGAGGAAGAGTCAATTCGTGATTTCACAAGAAGGTTCGGGTAAGCCACCTAACAGATAGAGTCATATAACATGGACGTAGTCCTCCAAAACTTTAGGATAAGCTTTAAGCCATCTACTCCTTTCTTCCAGTTACTATCTTTAGACCCACTAGTGACGATGGAAGAATTATACAAACGGGCTTATAGGTACTCAATGCTGGAGGATAATATATGATTACGAGCCATTCGACCGAAGGAAATAAGCCGCCTAGGAAACAACCCTCCAAATCCAATGAAGGTCATAATAGAGACTGGAAGCAATCCTATAATCATTCAAAAAAGAAGACGGCGCCCAGTTACATCCCCTGGCAGTCTCTTATGAAGAAGCTATTGCCCATCATTCATGACTTGCGAGTTTAATCTTTGCTTTCGGATCCAAAAGCAGTCCCTCCCGAAGGATCAAATCTTTGTGGTGTGATTATCATAGGGACCATGGGCTTGAGACCGACAAGTGCCGAAGCCTAAAATTTATGGTGGCAAATCTTAAGGTTGGACACCTCATCGGATATGTCAAGGAACCTGACCAGGGGGTGGAATGAGGGCAAGCCGCGAACAAAATCATAGTCGGCGTGACAATATGACGAGAATCAGACCTACATAAACTATATCTTGACGTTTTGACAACGATTATCCCGGTCGAGCGCCCGATAGAAGAATCTCTTAAGAGGTACGCAGCAGTCAAAGATAGGGTGAATACATCCCTTGAAGGAAGACACGAAACCGAGCGATAGATGGTCCCTATCCTTTATCACGCCGACTTGAGCGGGACCAGGAACATGCCTCGCTCATGATGCTCTTGTACTCACTCTCTGTATTAACGGTTTTGATGTTCACGAGTGCGTAGATCCTAGCGACCCGGGTGGGCTTGTTGCGATTATCGAGCATTGGCGGATGAAACTCTTTTCGGGGAATCTTGGAACTTAGCCAGGCGGATCTTCTATGGTTTTAATGGTGTGACTACAACAACACTAGGACATGTCGCTCTCCCTATGAAGGTCGGGCCAGTGACTCAAAGGGTTCTATTCTCAATCGTCGAAGACTTGGGACCTTATAGCACTATAATGGGGCGGACTGTTTGCACTCGATAAAGTTATCCTTGACTACCCTGAAAGCAGTATGTTATTTAACTAGCATTCGGGTAGGTTGACGCCTCAGTGGTCGATTGATTAGTGCCCAATCTGCTTTGCGCACTAATCATGTCATTAATACCAATTGAAGTGTTCAAGTCTTCTTAGTATCACTTATCTTAGTTTAGAGGTTATTTTTGGGTGTTTTGCGAGGTTTTGCACGCTAGAAGTTCAATATCGAGATGTATGACAAAATCATGAAGTTTGAACTCAAGTGTCATCATCCAGCCATTGAGAATCAATGGCGAAGGCAAAGTGAAGAAAAATTGATGCAGTAGAAGACAGGAGGCAATGCAGTGAAGATCAGCAAATCCCAGGAATTTCACTAAGATTGCGAAAATTTCGTTGGGATTGCGAAATTTCATGACGCATAAACTCACAATCTTAAGCGAAATTGCCAATTTTCGCTAGACCCCAAAAAATTTTAAGCTGAGCCTTGTTCCTAGCGCGAAATTTTTACTATTTTAAACTACTCACGAAATTTCGCTAAGCTAGCGAAATTTCACTAGCTAGCGAGTGTAAACATTAGCGAAATTTTCTATTTTAAGCTATGCATGAGTGATTCGCTACCTAGCGAAACTACTTCGATCTAGCCAGAAATTCTGTAAATCATCATTTTTTGTATTTAATGCTAACCGACTCCAAATTTGGTGTATTACTCTCTTGTCCTTTAACTTAGCCAAATTAGTAGGCTTTTTGGTATTTTCATGTATTGAGGTGGCCTATATAAACCCCTCATTTTTTGTAATCAATAGAGAGGATTTTGGGAAGCAATAATTTGGGGGAGAGAAGATTTTGTAAGTTTTCATTTTTGTAAATAAAGTCTCGTATTTTAGTTAGGGTTTTATTTTCCTCTCTTCTCTCTTCTCTTTCCCTTACTTTCTAGGCTTCAGGCACACCTCTTGAGGATGACAACTCGAGATGCCGGTAGCACTCCTTTCTTTGAAGAGGAAGGAAGTAGCTTGGTGGTGGGGCATATGCATATTTGTCCTCTTGTCTTGAAAGTCCTTAGGTACTGTATTTATGGCCGTCATCTTCTCAAATTAGGGTTGAATAGCTTTGAATGTTGTGGTTGTGCCTCTCCATGCTTTGGGATCACAGTGCATACTATTGCTAGATGCAACGTGGTTCGATAGATGGTCTTTACGAGCCTACGAAATGATATTTAATGCTAGGGTTTCAAAGGCGAAAAGGGCCATAGCTGCATGCTACACTGTGTTAACTCAAATAGGAGTTGTTAGGGTAGAGTTGCTAGTTAAACATAGATCGATTATGCCGGGGGTATAGGTTGCTTGTCATAGCAGCGAGGGATAAAACCGAGGACACTTGTTACTTTAACACGAGTTAGTGACCTAAATCTTCAAAGTTAACTTTTCCACACTTTACTTCTGTTTTTACAATTTCTCGGTTTCAACTACTTCCCTTGTTTTTTGAAGCAAATCGAAAAGTCAAATAGAAAGCCTTACCTTCTTGCACTTATGCAAATCATTTCTAGGATGAAAACCCATCCGTGTCGACCACTAGACCGGCTATCTTTGCATTAGCTTGACTACGGCAGTAGTAGGAACTTAGGTGTATATAAATTTTGTTGATTTTAGCTCAGCCTACTGTGGCACGAATCAAATGGCGCCGTTGCCAGGGATGGTGCCAAACTACTAATGGTAAGTTGAAGTGTACTTGTGATCAACATCACAAGTGAAGGTAACCTTTACCTTTTGTCGCTCAGTTCTGAGGCGCGGAGTTTTCTTCACTTTGCGATAAGCTGCTTTGTTTTGCTTCTGATCCCGGTTTAATTCTTGTAGTTAATTTTAACCTTTTTGTAAGCTTTGTTGGTGCTCTTTGCTGTCTCTATAAATTTTGTAATAGGTGTTTATGCAACAGTGGGATAGAGACACATCAGGTAGACTGCATAGAATCAGTACACAACCTGACCCAGTCAGTGAAGTCAGTGTACATACTGATACCATGGATCCCATACGAGGGCAAACAAAGTCGACGAGAACCCACATGAATCAAATGCCTATGAGCCATGAGGGATCCACCCTCCACAGAGTTGGTGCCACAAATCACGTATCTTTCCTCATAGTGAAGATGTAGCGGTGAGGCCATATTTAGTACCCCTATCCCCACATAACATGGTATGGAAAATAAAAATCCATACACTCATATTAGAGTTGCAGGAGTGCGCACTACCTTTAAGGAAGGTCGTGGACATGGATTTCTTTGACTAAAGCATTTCCATTGACTCACAAGAATGAGGCAGAGTGTGGCTCTGACTTATTGGGGCTAGAACCATTAGAAATTAAATTTGGCTGCGACGAATTCTGAAGGATTCTTCGATTCTTTCGTAAGACCAACAATTTGAAGAGGCAATTTATACTTTTGCGACTCATGATGGTGAGATTTTACCGAGTGTTAGGAAAGATTTATGGAAACCATCGATTACTGTATACACCATGGGTTTGATACATGGATGTTGGTGAACCACTTCTATGGTGGTATGTCTCCTGCCATGAAACAATTCTTTGGAAACCTTATTGTAGGTAACTTTTGAGTAAACATCTGATGAAGCTATGGATTTTGAACTATGTAGCTGAAACCTCAAAGCTTGGGATAAGAACCTAGTCACAAGGAAGTTGAAAGATTAGGACATTAGACCACGAGGGGAGACAAGTACGTATTTTCTGAAGACACAGGGATAAAAGCAAAATTGATCAGTTTAACTCAAAGATTGGATGATCTGGAAATGAAAACGACAAGAAATACAGCGGTAAATGAAGGTTATCTTCATCCCGATTTTCTTGCTTCAATTTTGATTGAATAATTGAGAACCTTTGCCCGAGCATGCCCATACCGTAAGTCAAAATAAACTACCCACCATTCTCCATATGGTAGCACTATGCCTAATTGGAGATGGTGTCCAAATTTGTGTAAATCGAGCCCCTTGCATCGCCCCTTTAAAACCTGGCCAGTTTGATTCCATGATACAACAACGGATGCCTCATTTATCTTCTCTGGTTGAGCAGGCAATCCTAAATTTAAGTAAGGTGTGGGCATATTTGTAGAAACGAGAAGGTCTTTGAATGTCCAAACTAGTCGAAGAATTAGACGAGTCGAAAGTTAAAATAACCGGGAAATTGAATGATATGCATTTGGAGATTTCAAATTTGTCCTGTCAGCCCGATTACGAGTTCGAGGAAAAGGAAGGCTCCTTCAGGGCACAACAATATCGAGAGAAGTAGTGAATGAAACGGGGCGGCGAGGACTTAAATGCAAAAGCGATGAAGTTAAGGCAGTTGACTTCTGAAGTGGTAAGGAATTAAAGCCAACGATATCGGCTTGATCAAGTCGGCTCCATTAGTGGTGAGCCACTTCAGGGAAGAGCCGATCGATTAGACGAGGAAGAGGTAAATATTAGAATACCCCCTCGTTTAAGCGGGTTCTCAGAAGAAAAACATTCTGTTAACCGGACGAAATGTTGGAAATGTGGCAAGTGAAAGTAAAATATTCCTCTCCTCGTGTAAGTTAAACGGAGTTCTACTTACATGAAAATTCTTAAAGTTTGTACGGTAAGGGTCTTAATGTAAATAAAAGGGCCTTTTAAGCTGAGCAAGTTAGTGCCATTATTGAGAGGCAGACTCGAGTGAAGTATAAGGATCCCGGGATGTCTACGATATCGGTGAATATTGGAGGCATCGTGAAAGCAACATTAGACACAGGGCTAGTGTGAATGCATTCTTAGTATTCTATGTATAAGCAATTGGGTTTGGGTGGCTGAAACCCACTTCAATCACACTTTCGCTCGATAGGTGCATTAAAATACGAAAGAGACCATTGAGGACGTTCTTATACAAGTGGGCCGGTGCACTATCAGTAGATTTTGTCGTACTTGTCACGAACCCGATTCTGATAGGACTGTCAGTGCCCATCATATTAGGGAAGCTAGTTTTGGCTGCCGAATGCAATCATCAATTGCCGGGTGTGGAGTCATGCAACTCACATTTTGGAAATATGACCTTGGAACTCAATATTTTCATATGGGTAAAAGGCATATGCACTCGGAGGAGGATGACTTTGAAGAAGTCTGTATTTTAGATACCGATACGGAAGAACATGCTAATCGACAACAAACGAGATATATTAATTTTCGAGGTTATCAGGTTGCCTTGTAGAGCAACCACGAATTTGAAATAAGGCTTAAAATCTGAAGTCTTGGAAGAAGAATATAAATTTTGCCTCTATTGTGTGTGAACGAGGAACCTCAATGACTAGAACTCGAACCATACCGTGATTTAAAGTATGCATTTTGGAAGTAAATGGCTTGGTGCCCAGTTAATGATTTCTTCACTTTGCTAACCCTTTGCCTGAGGGCATAATCTCACGCACCTTCTCAAAAGAACAAGCAAACATTGGGATGGAAATTTACGATCTTAAAGGCATAAACGATCGTTTGCACTCATCGTATCTATTTAGAAGAGGGTAAGGCTGTTAGGCGACTGACATAGGTTGAATCCCCATCTACAGGAAGTAGTTCGTGTGGAGGTCTTGAAATTGCTTCAAGCTGGTATCATTTATCCATTTATGATAGCACATAGGTTAATGACTTCGGGGTGGTGCCTAAAATCGGGGAGTAACAAGCACAGCGGAAAATGAGAAGGGTGAAGATTGTCTACGGGCTTACAACCCGGAGTTGGAGAGTGTGTATAGATTATAGAAGGCTCGATGAGGTGACGAAAAGACCGCATTTGCCGTTCATCGATCGGCTCACGGAAGAGTTTCGGGACACCCCTTACATTGCTTTTGGATGGGTATTCGGGGTACTTCCGGATAGAAATTGCCGGAAGATCGGAAAGACTCTTACTTGTCCGTTTAGCGCGTATGCTTATAGGAGGATGCCTTTTGGGCTTTGTAGCATTGACCACTTTTGGTGATGTGCTCGATATGTTCATTGACATGGTAGGCGTATAATGCTGGAGGGTATACATGGGCCTGATATCACGAGTATGGGGCGATTTTGAAGAATGCTTAACCAATTTGGAAGCCATTTACGAGGAGGTGCATAGGGAAAGAATTTGGTATGGCGAGAAATGCCATTTATAGGTAAACCAGGAATTGTATTAGGGCACATTATTTCGCGGGGTGAAGTTGATAAAGCAAAGATCGACATTATTTCCAAATTCTTGACAAATGTGAAAACAATTAGACAATTCCTTGGTCATGCTGAAACTTCTGCAAACGATTCATTGAAGATTTTCCAAAATTGCTAAACCCGTAGCACAAGCTTCTTGAGAAAGATGCCAGATTACCGTTTGGGAGAAGATTGTCGAAGAGTTTTGAAGAAGCGAAATTTCATTTTGACCTCTGCCCCGATAGTTCGAGCACCTAATTGGCGATTACCATTCGAGTGATGTGTGATGCGAGTGATCTTCAGCATAGGAGAGCGGTACTTAGCCCGAAAGAGAGGATGGGAAACCTCATGTGGTGTATTATGCAAGCAAACCCTGAATGAAGCATAAAGGAATTATACCGCTCTGAGAGAAAGTTCATGTGGAGTGGTATACCTTAGATAAATTAGAACATACTTAGTTTGGGGCTGATATAGTCATTTTTCTGAGATCATTATGCTTTGAAATATCTCTTAACCAAACAAAATGCAAAAGCAAGACTCGTAGTTGGGTTTGTTACTGAGTTCAACTTTCAAATTAGAGATAAGAAAGAAATTGGAAAATGTGAGTGTGGATCTATGTCAAGGTTAACTATAGCCCCACGACACTCGATCCACCTATGAAGTAATTTCTGAAAAGTCCCTATCTGGAGTTGAAAGCTCACTGGTATGCTCACGTTACTTGATTCCTCGCTCTGAGGAGAAATCCCCGGTGAGTGGAAAGGACAGGATAGGAAATATTTATTTTCTAAAATCCATTCCTATTATTGGGAAGAGCCTTTCCTATTCAAATACTGTGCAGATCAAATCATCAGGAAATGTGTACGAGGAGGAACAAGAATTTTAAACCATTGCCATGAGAGTACTTGTGGTGGTCATTTGCTTCCCAAAAAGACAGCAATGAAGATGCTGCCAGTCAGGGTTTCTAATGGCGCTTCATTGTTCGAGCATACCCGATGTGTCTTGTATGTGACGGATGCGAGGCTAAAGTGTCTCGTCGTCATATGATGCCATTGAACCCGATTTTGGTGGTCAGGCTTGTTCGATGTAGGTGTCGATTTTATGGGACCTTTCCCGCCCCTCATATGGTCATACATACATTTTGGTGGGAGTGGACTATGTCTCGAATGGGTTGAAGCGATCCTGAAAACCAATGACCATAGGGTGGTACTCAAATTCTTGAAAGCCAATATCTTTTCCAGGTTTGGGGTACCGAAAGCCATTATTAGCGATGGAGGTTCGCATTTCTGTAACAAACCATTTGAAAACCTCATGGCTAAATATGGTGTGAAACACAAAGTGGCTACTCCTTACCATCCTCAAACAAGTGGCCAAGTGGAACTCGCTAACAGGGAAATTAAGACCATGCGTGAGGTGGTTAATACCAGCGGGAAGGCGGGTCCATTAAAGCTTCTTGATTCGTTATGGGCTATCGACGACTGAGACAATCCTAGGAATGTCCCCTTATCGGTTGGTCTATGGTAGGGCATATCACCTTCCGATGAGATTGAGTACAAAGCATGGTGGGCGATCAAGAAGAAGCTAAACATGGACCTAAGCGGATTTGGAAGAAGAGATTTCTTGATCTTAATGAATTGGAAGAAATACGGAATAATGCCTACTTGAATACCAAGATTGCAAAAGAAAGATCAAAGAAATGGCATGACCAAATGATAACTAGGAAGAGTTTCAAGGAGGGAGACCAAGTCCTCTTATATGACTCCAAACTCCATTTGTTTCCAGGCAAGCTCAAATCTCGATGGACGGGTCCATTCATTGTCCAGCAAGCATACCCAAATGGTTCGGTTGACTTACGTGATCCAAGTGATAACAGGGTAATTAAAGTCAATGGACAGAGGGTAAAACCATATGTGATGCAGCAGGTCATTAAGGAAGAAATTCTCCTGATGGACCCTCCCTGAATCCCATGTTTTGTAAATTTCATAGTGGCGCTCTTGCTTGGTTCAGTGACCCTTTGTTCTCATTTCTTTTACTTATTTAAACTGTCGTGTGTTTAAAAATAGTGATATAAGTTAGAGCTTAATGATTGATTTGTTTTTTTTTTTTGGCGGTAACAGTAGCAGTTGCAGGTAAGTATGCCCATCTTTATCTGGTGTGAAGTACTTTTTGTATTTCCATTTTGGGTATTTGTTTTTCTTTTCAATTGAACAATTGAATTGCTACAATTGGACAATTGAATTGCTTTATGTTGGGAAGTGAAGCCTTTGTTTATCACCTCTATGCTAGAACAAATTCCATGCTTAAAATAATTTTTGGTCGGTTGAGTTCCGGCATACCGACTTAGACATTTCTCCCTTATGTTAATTCACACCTTACGATAGATTGTTTCAATAGAATTTTGTGAATTTGTTTCTTCCTTTCGCTTTGCATAGTAGGCCTTAAGCATGTTGGAAACCTAGGATGGGTTGTGTTACCCATACTTGAAGACCAATGTTGTCTTGAAAAAGAAAAAGAAAAGCAAAAGAAAAGAAAAGAAAAATAAAGTCGTGAAGTTTTGCCCAGAGCAGAGGCACGGTCAGGGTGTATGGCAACCTTTGAAACCTGATGCCCTATGCCTTAATTGGTTGGGAGTCATCAATTTAGTGTTCGTTACATGGGTGGATAGGTAGAGTCTAATGATTTGTAGGTGCTTGATTTTCAAAGTCATTCGGAGTCCGGGGTGAAGCCTTTAGAATTAGTGGTCAGTGATCCTTTTGGCTTGATGCCCTAAACCTTAATTGGTTGGGAGTCATCGGTGGACCCAGATTACGGACTTTGGTGAAGTGAATTTTAAGCATTGCATCCTGATGTAATTGAATAAAGAAAAGTGCGTAGCTATCCTTATCTAGGTTGTTCAGCTGACTTAAGGCCCATGTGATATTGGGTTGGGGAGGGACAAATTTTGCAATTTATTAGCCATAATCACAGTTATATAAAGAACCATTAGACTTAGGTGGAAATTCAAGTTGAGAATCATGGGACAATATTGACTAGAATTGTTCTTGTATGGATTTGGTTCTTTCATATCGGTTTAACTTTGATGTCAATTTTCATTTTAAGACAATGTTTATATGTACATACCTTTTTTGAATGCATAACCTTTTTGAAAATCACCACATGCATCTCACTTTTTGTTTTCATTGCTAAGGGACTAGCGTTTCGGTTAGGGGGTGTGATTAGTCAGAAAAGTACAATTTTGGACCACATATTAGATGGGTTTTTGAGTGCTTTGCGCACTAATCATGTCATTAATATTATTAAGTGTTCAAGTCTTCTTAGTATCACTTATGCCGTTTTAGAGGTTATTTTGGCTGTTTTGCGGGTTTTGCACACTTTAGAAGTTCAATGTCGGGATGTATGACGAATCATGAGTTTGAACTCAAAATTAATCGACCAATCAGCCCGGCGAAGAATCAGCCAAACTAAAGGCAAAGTGAAGAAAAATTGATGCGTAGAAGACGGGAGGCAATGCACATTGAACATCGACAAAGCCCGGAATTTCGCTAAGATTACAGAAAATTTCGCAACCTTAGCAAAATTCGCAATCACGGCTGAAATTGCGATTTTCGCTAGACCCGAGAATTTTCGCTGACCTTGTTCCTAGAAATTTTGTATTTTAAACTACTCGAAATTTCGCTAAGCTAAGCGAAATTTCGCTAATAAACGAAATTGCCAAACATAGCGAAATTTTCTATTTCGTATACATAGTGATTTAAGCTACCTAGCGAAATTCTTCGATCCCCAGCGAAATTTCTTTGCTTGTCATGTTTTTGTATTTAATGCTAACCGACTCCAAATTTGGTGTATTACTCTCTTGTCCTTTAACTTAGCTAAATTTAGGCTTTGGTATTTTCATGTATTGAGGTGGCCTATATAAACCCCTCATTTTTGTAATCAATAGAGAGGATTTTGGGAAGCAATAATTTAGGGGAGAGAAGATTTTGTAAGTTTTCATTTTTGTAAATAAAGTCTCGTATTTTAGTTAGGGTTTTATTTTCCTCTCTTCTCTCTCCTCTTTCCCTTACTTTCTAGGCTTCCAAACACCCCTCTTGAGGATGACAACTGAGATGCTTGGCTAAGCCTCCTTTATTTGAAGGAAGGAAGCTAGCAGGTGGTGGGGCATATGCATGTTGTCTCTTGTGCTGAAAGTCACAGTGCGTAATTTATGGCCCTCATCTTCTCAAACTAGGGTTGAATAGCTTTGAATGTTATTGATTTGGCCAATACTCTCCATGCTTTGGGATCGTGCATACTTATTGCTTCATCTGCGTGGTTCATTATATGGTCTTTACGAGCCTCTGAAATGATATTTAATGCTAGGGTTTCAAACTGAAAAAGGGCCATAGCTGCATGCTACTTGTGTTGACTCAAATAGGAGATGTTTTTAGGGATAGGTTTGCTAGTTAAACATAGATCCGGTTATGCCAGGGACTATAGGTTGCTTGTCATAAGCAGCGGAGATAAAACCGAGGACACTTATTCATGCAACTTACCAAGTTAGTGACTAAATCTTGAAGTTAACTTTTCACACTTTACTTTCAGTTTTTTACAATTTCACCGAGTTTTCAACCTACTTCCCTTTGTTTTGAAGCAAATCCAGTCCAAATAGAAAGCCTTACCTTCTTGCACTTATGCAAATCATTTATAGGATGAAAACCCATCCCCGTGTTCGACCCTAGACCCATTTATCTTGCAGTAGCTTGGCTTCTGACGTTAGTAGGAACAGGTGTATATAAATTTTGTTGATTTTAGCTCAGCCTACGCCCAGCGCGAATCAGTCAAGCGGCTGCCTTGGCGGTGCTCTGACTATCTACGTAGGAAGCGAGGAAAATGGAGAAGAACCATAATCCTCCTCTTGAAGATTGGAACCGCCCCACGTAGCGATCACGATTCGCTAGATCGAGGGTGGAAGAAAGGGATCTGCTAGGCGTAGATCCCCAAGAAAAAGTAATCTTCCAGACGGAGTTGGAAGTTCACTTATGCAGGTTCTCTTCTATCTGGTGTGAAGAATAGTTTATGACTCATCTTTATAAAATAACGTAGATGTGTTCGCCTGGAACCACTTAGATATGGTAGGGATTAGCCCGACGGTGGCCACTCACAAGCTAAATATCATCCCCAAGGCCACGCTGGTCAGACAGAAGGTGAGGCATTTTCTCCTAGATAGCCATCAAATCATCCAGAAGCAGGTAGATAACATATTGAAAGTAGGCTTCATTAGAGAAGTGAAGTACTCCAAGTGGTTAGCAAATGTGGTGGTAGTTCCAAGAAAGGAGGACGGAGTGGTGAGTATCGTCGCTTATTGGGAACCGATCTTGGTAGATAAAGATAGAGTGTATCCCCTACCCTTGGGCTAGCCAGGATTGGTGGTTCGGTAAGATATTATTTGATAGCCATAAGGGCTTGATCGCACTCCTCATTCTAGATGGACCCTTTGGTTCCCTTTAGGGTGGTGAAAAATGGTTTTAACTTGTCGATGAAGCGGGATAAAAACCGTTTGAGAGCTACTAACCAACCGGTCAGTTGCTGAACCCCTTTTTTAGAGGTAGAAGTCTGGGAGTACATTATTCCTATAGAAATTGGGATGCCCATGCTTCGAGTTGAGATTAGGTAGCTATTGCTAAATCCGTCTCTAGGACCTAGATATAGCGAACTGAGCTACGAGCGAGTGGCGCTATACGTATATCTTACCAACAAAGGATGGCAAACTTATACAACATGCATATAAAGCGCGTCATACAGTAGAAGACCTAGTCTTGAAGGGTCTTTGCTGGTGACGATGGTTGGAAAATTCAGTAGGTGGAACATTATTCTATGTCATCGTAAAAGTGGGGTTAGTAAATTCGAGTACTCATTAAAATAAACTAGGCGAGGCATTGGTGGCGGAATGCTATGCACCTTAGAGGAATTATCGATAGAGTTTCTTTAAGGGGTTATCAATAAAATTCCTTTAGGTTTCTTTCAATCGTTGCAATATTACGTCGAGTGTTCTTTAAGGCATTATTGCCTTGATTTTAGAATAGCCTCATTTGAAATGCGAACTTGTGGCTCACAAGCCTGTGGCTGACTTTCAAAAGACCAGACATGGCTCACAAACCTATTGACACTTTCAAAGACCGGACTTGTGGCTCACAAGCCTACCGACACTTGCAAAATAATAGACTTGTGGCTCTAAACTTGCTGGAACTTTCAAAGACCCAGGACTTGTGGCTCTGGACTCTTGCCAACTTTCAAAAGACCAGACTTGTGGCTCTAGGTCTGCTAGCACTTTCAAAGACCTTCAAAAGACCGTACTGCAACAACCCAAGAGAATTTAAAAATACTCAAACTTCTTGTGGCTCTAAGCTCCGTCGGTACTCCTCAGTACACCGACCAGGGCTCAAGCCCGTCACACTTTCAAAAGACAAGCACTCAGGGTCTAAACCCGCCACTTTAGAAGACCGACTTGTGGCTCTGCTCTAGATGGCACCTCTCTTCTAAAGACCAGACTTACGGCTTCCCAAGCCCATTACAATCTCTTCAAAAAGACTAACTCGGCCATGTTTCGTTAGCACTTTAGAGAGCCACCCCTGTGAGCTCTGCTGAAAGAATAAACCATCCTGGCTTGATGTTTCAGAAAAAGGATAAGAAATAAGGAAGGTTCAATAATAAGAGTACTAGGAAGTCATATTTCATTAAAATGCGCCAATTGGCTTCTGGGATTACAAAAAATATGTCCTAGTGGCCAAACGTGTAACTTACAAAAATTTCAAAAAGAAACAAAGAAAAACGATCGAACCCAAATTTAGTCCCGTAGCACCTTCCGGTGTTCATTGAAGGCCACCCTGCCTGAAAGGCCTCGACCGCAAGTCCCCCGCACACGCTAGGATCGGGGGGGCACCTAGGGCTCATAAAGAACTTACGTGGCAACGTTAGAGAAACTGCAGTGATGTAACGACTGAACTATTGCCTGGTCAGTGGCCAGATAAACAGGTTCGAAAACACACTCGTAGGCCGTAGGCAAAAATGACCTCTAGGGCCTTCTGGTAATAGATGTTGTGTTTCATGGCCTCATTGTTCTTTGCTCATCGGGAGAGAGTGGATACCGCCCCCAGCCGCCCAATCTCTAGTAGGGAAAGAGACGCCGATTAGTCTCAAGCGGCAGCCAAGCCTCACTCTACGCCGGCCTCCTCTCACATCGCCTTGGCTTCCCTCGAAGAAGCCACTAGAGCACTCGGACCCCAGCTGAAGTCACCCGCTGCTTTTTTGTGTCGCCGCCGCTGACAACTCGTGAGCTGGTCGGGCAACCCGGGAAGCCTCCTTAGCCTCGTCTCTCTTTATCTCGCAACCGAGTCTTCCATGCCTCCTTGGCCTTTCGCTCTAACAGCCCAAACTGGTGGGACTTGGCCTTGCCTGGGGATTCTTTTCTGGTGGCCTGGATGCTTCGCGGGCGCACTCCAAAGATGTAGCCACCGGCTTCTGAAGTCCTCCAAATTTAATCAAGCTCCCCATGCTAGTGAGCCATGTTTCAACGGGTGGTAACGACTCGTTACAAAAGAGGCATAGAGGAAATAATAATACAAAACCATGCTAAAACATTAGAAGTCGACCACACTGAACGCCGTCACAGTTCTCGCGATCGATATAAGACCCGCCTTCCACCACACACCGACAGTGACCCTTATCCATGTAGCGTAGAAAGGATGGGCGTACCTCGTAATCCAGCCACCGCTGCGGAACACGGCTGCGAGGCAGAGATCTCACATCCGTCGACCGGAGAACTCTTCTTATCGAAAAGGGTCAGATTTTTCATGGGAAACTGTGTGAAGCTTTCAACTGCCAGCCCACACACGGCCAATCCACCCACTACAACTGCCATAAGGCCACGAGCCAAGTATCAACTTGTTTAGTGGCCTTGTCCTCCGGGCTCTAGAAAGTCCAAGACTAGGTGTTTGGCTCAAGGGCGGCGTGGGCCACACCCGCTTCTCGCAGAAGAGCCTCTCGCTTCGCGCAACTTGTCACAAGGGGAGGCCTCCCGCGAGTCCCATCCTCCAATGATGCATAAGCCTATGAGGCACTCCTGGCGTCACCTCCAGTGCCGGCAAGACACTAAGAGCTTGCCTCGAGAATCCATGAAAATCACACAAACAAGATCCCAACCCCCAACAGACCCCACTTATTTAAAGCCGGTCGCTTGGACCCCCGCAGCCAGGGTAGTCTCCCTAAGCTTTAAGCACTGCTTGCACATCCGTACGAAGAACCGGGCTGGCTAGTTTAGACATCCTAACCTCCCTTTCTTCATCCGACCACTAACCATCTGAACACCCGCCTAGCCTAGGAAACCTCCCAATCCCACGCCTGCCAACATTAATCTATCCCCAGTCTCTTTCACTCATCAAACAGTAATCCTCGCCAACCAAAGGTAATCGGGCAGTAAGTCAGATCTTGCATGGACATGGTGGTGTGGTAGTCCACCTAATAAGGGGGTTTTGGAGAGATTGGGCTTACGAAGAGCTCCCAAGATAGCTTTACATGATCCATTGAGGACTAAGTGCAAGTTCTCTCTGCATAAGTCACATAAGAATAGACGTAAGAATGGTAATGATATGAGAAAGGACTAGCGCCCAACCCCGTAGATTCTTCAGATAGAAGCGGAGTTCGTGGGCTGCACCTCTCTATGATCTCATAACCTACCGATGCTGCTCACTTCTTCCTCCACCCAGGTTAACACTGGTCAGCCTCGCTACTCATACAATCCATCAAG
This sequence comes from Tetrastigma voinierianum, assembly GCA_016808115.1. Classification (NCBI taxonomy): domain Eukaryota; kingdom Viridiplantae; phylum Streptophyta; class Magnoliopsida; order Vitales; family Vitaceae; genus Tetrastigma; species Tetrastigma voinierianum. The sequence goes on along the minus strand of JAEQBH010002922.1, from coordinate 21,644 downwards.
ACATGAGGCAATGTCATCAGGAGATGAACTCAGACAATGATGAGCCTGATCAAAAAACCAAGTCAACTAGAACGAGAGGATGTTCATCCAGCAACAGCCCAGTATGAAGCCCCGAGGAGTTTATTTACGCGTTACTTCCCACCAGATGTCCCCTTTGGTCTCTCAGGCTGAGAGCTCGGAGCCCTACACAAATTGCAAATCTGTGGACGGTGGGTCGATTATAACAGAGGCCCCCAATCCCGCTTTCTAGAGTGTAAAATGGAAACAAATCTCCACCAGCAAGATGTCCAACTAGTAGAGAGAGTTCATCACACTATAACCCGTTAGAATCTAAAAACATTTAAAATGAGTGTGGAGGTGCCCTAGGTGTGTAAAAACTACTTCACCAATGAGGGGAATGGGAATTAAAGCCCCGGTTTAACTCTCTGCCTTCTGAGTGGCGACAGGTACACACTTCCCTATAGTTGAGGTAGTCGGGCCTTCTAATATCTAAAGACTGATTTCAACAAGAACCTGGCTGTACAATCTCAATTCCTCTCTACGTACATAGTAGCAACTAGATTTTCAGAGTGCATTTCCTAGAGTCCCCTTCGATGCCTAGCTTGACTGCTAGAAACCTCTTCATAACCTCTTACCATTCTACAGGCAAAAAAAAAAAAAAAAAAAAAAAAAAGGGACAAGAAGGGGTCAGCTTGAGGCCCATTAAGCAAGACGTAAACCTAAACCCTAAAGATAAAAGAAATCCCCCCTGGAGGTTTTAAGTCCCACCAGTGATAAAACCTAAGAAACACAAACCAAAAACCTACGCTAAACCTAATAGGACTCCCTCAAAAAACACCCAAACCAACCAACGATAAAAAGAAGGTTTGAGACGTGAACACTCACCGAAAAACTAAAAGTCATTGAAGAGTCAAAAGTCTCCGATGGCTCCTTTGGAAGGAAAGTTCGTTACACATAAAAGAAAAATCACGAGTAAAAACTTGAGAAAAACGTAAAAGAAATCAAGAAAGTATTAAAACCCCTACTCCTATTTGTAGGTAGACTAATGTGAGCGCGCATTAAATGCGCCGTTAGAGTAAAATACGTCGTATATATATTAGGGAGTGTGCGTTTTCCACACGCTTTAATTAAAAATAGTAGGCACTACCTAGACGGAACCAAGGCCCTGCCTATTAAAGTCAGATCTCCTGCAGGCCGTAATTTCAGAGAGCAGCCCGCCCAGAGTTCCAAGCCCCAAATTCGGTCGCTTCTCCCGCTATGGCAAGTTCTCTATGGACGAATGGATAAAGGAAAGAAATACACAAAAGGTATTTATCCACAAATTTCCTAATTTTCAAATCCCTTACTTCTTGGAAGATTAATCCTTGATAAGGAAAAAGAGATTTTGTTCCTAAGAAAAGGAGATTATTTTCAGAGAAAAAGGGAGAGGGATTCGTGAACCACTCTCTATAAATCAGGAGGATCTCCATGATGAGAAGGTATGCAACCCCAATTGTGCAAACCTCCTTCTTCTATCTCTCCGTATTTTTGTTGACTTAATCGTCGAAGAGGTGGTCGGCCCACTGTCACCGGATCTGCCTTTTTGCAGGTTTACATTGCGCCGCTGATGCCTCGGAGGTTAGGCGATGAAAGTAACAACACTTTTGTGGATTCACCCAGTTGTAAGGAAATGAGAAGGAAAATCAATATTGGAGTACTAGAAAAGATTGGGGAATAGTATTGCTCGATTTAAGATTCAAGTACTAATATTTATATGTATTTTCCTTTAAGCCCCAACACAAGGTCGTAACCAAATTGGAATGATCTTCTCTTGGCCAAGAAATATTTTCCCCTCCCATGTGTTTGTCATTTCTTTTCTATTGAATACTTCACTTCCATTCAAGAAAATAACATCATTGATTTAATTTGAATTAAGCTAGACCGCACTCACGCAGCAATTTTCTCCATATAGGAATCAAGCTTTTTCTCGATGTATGCTTTGATTTTCCAAAGATACATGGATCTACATCTCGTAATGGCTTCGAGCCAAGATATTAGGTGTATTTAGTGAGAGTTTGCCAATTCATATTGATTTGGTTTTTGTTACAAATCCAAATTCTATGTACAATACAAAATTTCGTAGTTGTGTTTAAGAAGGGGCCAAAAACCCATCTCTATCATTTATCCATTAGTTTTACAACTCTTGCTAAACTACTATCTGAAAGCCATGTAAGTTTGGATCTTGTCTCAATCATTTATTTTATTATTTCAATTAATGATTTAAATATAAATGTTATGTTTGGTTCCTAGAAAGTACTAAGAAAAATAATTTTCTTATATTTCATGTAATGAAAAATATTAAAGAAAATCAAATACAATTTAAATTATTAAAAACTTATAATTTTAAAATTTTTTAATCTTTAAATTACTCAAAAACTTAATATAAAACTATTGTTTTTCTATTGTCTTAGATCTTTTGAAGACATAAAAATAATAAAATTCACGAAAATTATTTGCTTCTAAAAATAATGGTAAAATTATAATGTTTATTTATTTGTGGTGAATATATTTATACTTTTCTTTTTGAAAAGAGCATATATTTATTCTTAATTAATATGTGTTAATATATTTAGGTATATATTTTAAGTTGGTACCTTGCTTCGCTCATTTCAACTCAACACTTTTTTAGATATTGTTTTCTTTTTGATTGAAGATTCAGCCGAGTATATGATCACTTAGAATAACATATGCAAATATAAAACTTCGAAAGGTTAATTTGAATAAGTTGATTTAATATCACATGTATCTATGATTAGTAGAATTTGGATCATCAATCACACTTTGGAGTACTAGTCATAATTCATAATTGTTTCATCAATAATGAGCTTAATTATGGACAATTTAAAATAGTATTCCATGTCAAGCCTAGGGTTCTACTTCATCAAGTAACACAATTGATGACCCATAGAGAGAAATCTAACTATTCATGGAATGGATTTAATAAATTAGAAACATAAGATGATAATGAAATGCCTCTTTATTGTTGAAATATGAAATTTGTTGGAGATATTTCTTGTCATGATCTTAGGCAAAAATTAAATCATGTGTTTCAATAGCAAAATTCGAAGTTGTAGCCTGTTGGTGCACAAGTTGGTAGACCAAGATGGATGACAAGTCTTACCATATCCACTTTGATACGATTTTGTATATAATGTTTTGAAGATTAGGAGATGATATTCCATCAAACAAATAAGGAAGTATCTAGAGGTGATATTGTACAAAACCAAAATCTAGAAGATTGATCATATTTAATGAGCTTTATGGGACGAAGATATTTCATTTTGATGAATATGGAATGAAATTAAAATCTTCAAATTGTCATGTTAGGACAGATTAGGAAACATGTAGATCTAAAATATTTAGGAAGGATCCCTTGGAGGATATTAAATAAGGGACACATTTTTCAAGCAAAGACACACAATGAAAAATGTTGAAGAAGAAGAAGGTGGGTGTGGGTGGCTGAATACCTATTGCAGGTATTGCCCAACTCTTCCAATGTTGGGGGTTTATATGCATCTAGTTGAATGATGTTTTTTGGGCTTGTGGGAGTCTAGATTGTTGTTAGGGGAATGAGAGGATCTCATTCTATATTTTAGTGTGAGAGAATCAGGTGACGAATGTGTTAGAGAAAGGGGAAGCCTTGTCTCATATAAAAACTATTGTTGTAACCTGATTGAAAATAGTGAAATCCTTTACATATAGGCTCAGCCATGTGAACGTAGGCTTGACCGAAGGACATAACCAACTTCTTGTGTTGTGTGAATATATGTTGATTTATTATGGTGCCTTTATTTTTGATAAAGTCACACTACTTTTATAGATGGTCCATAACTTGGGCAAACATAGCCTATGTCAATTGGTAGAACATCTTCCATAACAAGTAGATTTCCTTTCAAATGTAATAATAACAATTACATCTACATGCTCCTGTGGGTACATCACTAGCAAGTTCTACCTCAATCGTGGTCAATGGGGGAGTCATCCTCTTCCTTGATTCTCCATCATGAGACCCATCCGGACTTAGCCCTCTTTTAGACTAGCTAGACAAACTATTTTAGATTAGGATTTATTTCTTTCTAGGATTATTATTACATTTATTTTTCTTAACCTTTAGAGAAGTTGTTTGCTTTCTAATGCCTTTTACAGATTCTAGCTACTTTAAGCACATGCCTTAGTGGAATTCTTAAGAATCACATGGTTCTTAGTGAATCACATGACTTCAAGAAAATAATCATATAGAGCTTCTTTCACATCATGACTTCAAGCAAAGAATCATATAGAGCTTCTTTCACATGGTGCCCATGGTAGCACATCCGAATCACAAGCTGGCTACAATCATACTAGAAGAATCACATGGCCTTAAAGTAAGTTTGAAAATAAAGCACCCTTCTTATGCACACATGTATATATCAAATGATGAAATTATATGGCACCATTTATTCTAAAATGAAATGACGACTATATATTTCATATGATGTTATATTTATATAAAACAATTGCAAGTAAAGAATAAACAATGAGTCGTTAATCCAATGTTTCTTAGAAAAAGAAAATTATTTGGCAAGAAGCCCAACTTGATATCTGGCCTTGAATCCTTATTTTCTTAAAGTCTTGTAATTCTTTGAGGTGTGGACCAAGTTAGAATTGGTTTTTAGGTTTTTTAAGTCAAAAAACACAAAACCTTAATTAGTCTCCTATAGAACTCAAGCACTAAAATCGCCACCAATCTTTGCCCACAACTCAGATCATCACAAAATTTTACAAAGGGGTAGAACACCACATAAAGAACTTATTAAATAAATTTCATCAAAATTCGAGGCTGGACGCGCCTCTAAGTAGCGTCTGAAACCAGGAACTAAAATAATCGGCCAACGCCACAGAGAACCCGGGGATTGCCAAGGAAATTTTACTAGAGACAGAAACACTCAGTGGGATCACAGTACCTGAGTTAGCACATTCCCCATGCTATCACCAAAGCCAGCAAACATTAGCTACTCTCATCCACTTGAGCGGCGCAGCGGGTATGTGGTAAGGCTTATGATGACCCTCTTCCTCCCATAGTTTTCTCTGTGGTCTCGACATGGAATTATGCATGCATTTCAGTAAGATTTCTATGTGTTTTTATAACTCAATTGCATGATTAACATTCATATTCACTAATATTGCATGAATCCTATTCTATCATGTCGGGAGGACACGGTGTGATAATAAGCAAAAAGGAAGCTAAATAACGCGAAGGAAAGACCCGAAGTAGAGAAGAAAATGAGAAGGAAAGCAGAGCACCCACACAACGGCGAATCACTCCACGCGGCGTAGTCTTTCAGAGCAAAGATGAGGTCCTACGCTGCAGTCGAACTATAAGGCAAATTCAAAAGAGCCTCGTACGCCGTAGCATAGCGAGGTTTTATTTTAGAATCGGGGAGAATTAAATGGCCTGGAATTATGGGCCAATTATGGGCCCGCATCCCGAGACATAAAAGGGAGGCATTTTTGAGGCATTGGGGGAAGTGCATTTAAGAGAAAAGAGTGCATTTAACAGCGAAGATCACGGGCATTTGATTCTCGAGAGATCAAGAAGACGACTCTTCCTGTAGTTCTTCCCCGATTCACTTATGTTAAAATCTTCGCTCCGTAATGAATATCATTATGAACTAACTTCTCTCTCTAGGGTTTTGTCAACCCTAGCCGCACCATTATGGATTAATGTATTAAATGTGGTTTATTTAATATTGATATGACTTTGTATGATTGCTTTACTCCTGCATTTAATCACATGTTATTATTTGGCCTATTTTGGCATACTATTTCTAGGAGTCTGAGATCAAGAGAAGATGACTTATAGGGACATGGATAAAGCAACACTTGGTCAATTGGGGAATAGAGATACCCCAGGTTCCAAGTGTAGCATTAGGGTTTGCACATTTATGCATATTGGAGTCAAGGGGTCGAGGCAGAGATGTAATACACCCCATTGGCAAGATAGGCAGATATATCTCGAGAGATAATATCTTGTAGGCACGATCAACCCACTAACATAAATCATATGAAATACTAAATAAATATGCTATCGGGGTTAAAATCCATTAGGTGTGGTAGGTGACGGCAAAACCTTAGTTTTCTCATCATTGCTTTAAATAAATATTTTAATATTAGGTTTTCCTTAGATTAGTTAAATTAGTCTGTAATTCACTATGTATAACGTGGATCCAAATATTATATAGGACTCTAAGCCAAGATTTAGCATGCTTCTTCATGGGAATCCACTCTGACTCCAGCCACACTATACTACGTGAACTCAACGCGTATACTTTGCACGATGGGCCTACATCTTTACTTTAACTTTTACACACTCGCATTAGTCCGTCATTGTCCTCACGACTCTGTTAGTTCACTAAACTAGGGTTCAATTGACACAAAAAACGATGAACACTAACATGCAATAGTTATTTTTAAGGTACTCATTATATAATTATCCAATAAATCCGAAAAACGATGATTTTTTTTTGTCACCAAATACATTCCATCAAATAGCAAGACTTCACCTCACATCGGAACCTTCTTCAGATAGTGACCAAGATATTGTTCCATAAGAATTAAACGATTATCTGGATGGGTGCTTATAGAAGATTGGTCAAGAACAAGCAAAGTTCTTTACTAGGAATATTCATTGATGAAAATGAGATCCTTGCAATCAAGTTGATATGGGAGAGGAATGCCACTCATACAATTACTTTGTGGTCGTTGTTTTTTTACTTTTTGCTAAAAGCTAAATAGCTTTCAACATCTAGCTGTTTGTTTTTTAAAATGTTCACAACTCATTGTTGAAATTTCAAAAGTTCTTAATGAAAAGTGAATATTTAGTTTTTCATTGAAAACGTCACATTCCCATCAAAATAAGAAAAACTCCACCATTGCTCAACAAGAGGAGGGCCAAGATTACTACCATTAGGATGGAAACGGGGTTTCGGGATGGGGTGGGTCTCATCCTAACCCTAACCCATTTATTGTTTTAAATTCTTAAACCTATCCTAGCTTTAAAAATTAAATAAAAGATGAAGTGGTTGGCAGGATGGAAACAACCCAAACCCGCCTGCTTACATTTGATTTTGTTTAAATTTTTTATTTTTGAAAAATTTTATATTTGTTTTTCTATTTTTATTATATTAAATATATATTTTTAAAAATAAAAATATTATTAATTTTTATAAATTATTTATTAAAAATTCTAATTATTATTATTATTATTTATATTAAAGCATAAAAATAAAATTATAAAAATATTTTAAAACAGCATCATGGAATAACAATACCTGAATCACCTGGGTTTGAGAAAATAAACTCGAATCCTGCTAAAAGTCTGACAATTAAAACTAAACCCATCCTTTGCTGGCTGGGCGAGAACCCGAAATAACACCCCTCGGTTGTCATTCCTACTTATCATTTAATGTTAAAAAATAAACAAATATAATATTTATTATTATTAAGTACTATTCAACATTAAGCTCAAAAAGCCGACCAGATAATAATAAAAAACAAACGCTACCTTAGTCTATCATTTCATCGAGGTCAAAGTTCAGTGCCAATGCAACCTTATATGAAACGATCGCTGTCGATGCTTGGAAGATGTGTTCAGATTAGATTTGATATTTTTGTTTAGAAGTTATGCAATAAAAATGTTGGCCAAAAGGTCCCACGTGAAAATAATAGTAATCAAACGACGCCGCTTTTGGCCGGATAAGAAAACCAACGGATCGTATTTAATCAGATTCGCTCTCTACCAACGTAGTTAAAGCCTGTTTATTTATACCTAATTTTTTTTAAATAAAATTTGTAATATAGTGATCATATAAAAGATTCAAATTAAAGCAAATATATAAGTTATATTTGATTTCTAAAAATATTAAAAATAATATAACATTTTTAAATTATTTAATCATCAAACAAATTAAATAAGTTTAAAATGACAAAAATAATTACTACTTTTAAATATATTTTAAATTTTATTTATTTTTCTTTTTATTTATTTATTTATTTCATTATAGTTCCTCAAATTTTGTAGGAACCAAACATATTTAATATCTACCTTTTTATCTTCAGACTTATCGAATGTCTTAATTGCTTGCCAAATAAAACACATCCACATCGTAATCTATTTGTTGAATCTTTTTTCATTTGTAACAAAAAATGTTAAAATTTTATTGTTTCAAAGTTAGAATAAACCATGAACTCACAAATATTCAGAATATATATATATATATATATATATATATATATATATATATATATATATATATATATATATATATATATATATTATAGATTGATTTGGAAATGAAGTTTTCCCTGTTTTGAAAAAGGAAATTTTGTAGCGCCTCAATTCCCGGGGGTCCCGTTGACAACCTGTCAACCCGCATAATTTCTATCTTAGGTCATTTGGCACCTTAGTCCTTGGTACCGGATTGGTACCAACTACCTATGGACACCGAGTTACTGACACCACCTCAATACGCCCCTTTACAGACTCCATTCATTCACATATTTAAATCTAAAATATGAAAATGAAATAGTTAATTACAACTGCAGAGTCTGTCAAGTAACTCTTACCATAATCAGCATAATCTCGACTACTCTACACAAGAGTCCAAAAGGAATTTAATTACAATTCTTCTTTACATAACATACTTTACAAAGTAATACCAAGGTCACAAGTCGACTCCTTCCACAATCACGGCCTCGCTAGGCCGGCCGTCTCCCGGCTTAGTCCCCCTCGCACTTGAAAGGGGGTCCCACTTTATGCAGCGATGCCCACAGAGAGTGCCTCCTACAAGGGCTACTCCTCATCTAAGTGCACATGCAATGCCTTTTCATGCACAATCGCAATTCACATTCCAACAAGAACATGCCAATTCTATATAGAATAACTACATGACATTCCATGAATGAGACGCGACTCACCATGTACCATGCACCCTAGTCCTCACCGACTCCCTCACACAATGCCTAAGCCTATTTGTGACCAACCATCATTTCCAATGACATACAATGATCATTTTTATTAAGTCTCATTTATTTTCCACAATCATGAGCCTTTTGTGAGTAGTGGATTTCTGTTGTCGCACCGCAGGCTCTACAAAGCCAGACACTTTTATGGCCTTTCACTACTAGGGACTATGTGATGAGTCAAAAGACTCATTTGATTTTTAATCCATTTTTCTTAGCATATTACAAGATAAATGTTGATTCGTATGCAGAAATGTGGATATTTTACTCAAATTTAATTTTATAGTAATACACAGGTTTAAAAATCCCAGCAAAAACCAGAAGAGATCAGCCTATAAGCAGAAGTGAAGTCGCAACTAAAAGTCGGAGTCGCGACAAGAAGCTGTTTGAGCATAAAACTTGTTTGCCTTTTTCTATATAGACTAAAACCCCCTCAAATGTACATAGTTACAAGAACCTTACACTTTTCTTGCACCCATGTCACTTTGGATAAATTTGTTTAATTAAATAAACTGGTTTTGATGTTTAGAATTTTAAATTGGGCTTAGTCTATGACACAAGTGCATAGGTCAAGGGCAAGTAGTAAAATCTGAATGTAAGTCCATGTATCATTCCCATAGAGATTGACATGAATTAGAGATCAATTACCCTAACTACTGAAGTTCTATGCTATTTGGACTAAAAGAATTTGATAGTGAAAATTTGTCTAAAATGATATATCCTAGACTATTAACTAAAAATAGAAATTGGAATAACATGAAATCAACTAAAAATATAAAGAACTAAATACTGGATCTAATCTGTTCCTTGTGAGAAACGAAAACTATCAGTGAATTACAATGAAACAGGTAATTCCTGCATGAAAGTACATTGCTCTATTGTATTGATGGATCTGGATTTGTCCAAGATTGCTTAAATGTTGCAGTTGGGATTTCCACATTCATCGGGTTAGAAGCTCTTAGCCCCGTCAAGATCGCTACTTGTATGTTCTCGCTTGTAAGATCCGTATTTTATTTCTCAATACTTCATACCCATCTCTGATGATCAGAGATCTTTTTGCTTCCTTCCTCGTGAGATTTTTGCAAAGTTCTACCACTTAATTGGTGGCTCATCCTCCGTGATCTATCGATTCATCCTTTCCCTTGATTGATCTCAACTAACACAGTATTCGTGAATCCTCTTAGGATCGGGAGGTGAACTCTCTGATTGTTTATTTTTAAATGTTCCCCTCCAACTTCAATTATGAGCGAATGGGGTATTTATCAAAATTAAATTGTAGCTCAACAACCATCAATGGTAGTCTAACATACCCATAAAGAAAATGCCTCACCAGAATCTCCATCTCGTGTCACGCAGAGGGCATCCCCGGAAATCGTGAGCAAAGATACACTCCTTAAACGGTATTCGGCAATACTATCGGGAACTTATCGACATTCAAAAAAACGATACACTAAGTGCAAATCCTGTCCAAATAATTTTCCAGATTTTGCAAGTAAAAGATTGTAACTAACTCTAATTCAAATCCAAAGAGTCTGCTCCATTCACTACACACATTAAAGAAATGGAGTAATCGATCACATACAACCACTCAATCGCAATGAAACCGAATAAATGAATTCCAAAATATGTCTAAATTTACAAATTTCAGCAAGAATTTTAAGAAGAAAAATAACAAAAATTAGAACCAAAGACACTCGCTTTCTTCTCGCGTTAGCCAGCAGATTCGCATCCGTAAAATAATTCAAGAAGAAAGAAAAAATAAAAAGAAGAAAATAAAATTTTACTCTAAGCTATACACTGAGTTCCTCTTCGCTCCCCTTTTTCTGGGTAGTGAAGACGGAAGCTACTTTACTATTCTAACACTGTCTATTTATAACTGTCAAAAGAAATTGGGCCGAAATGCAAAAATCCTCTAGGTGGAATTTCCAAAAGAAAAAGCCTAGTTTATTGTCCTAGGTCGCGAATTCTGCCGAAGGTCGAGACATGGATTGTTTGTGCTCTTGTTTAGTCGCGACCTTGTTACTCGCTATGTACTGTGCACATTGCAGCTTGTTCGATTAGTGGTCCCGACATCGTTGGTTCGTTTCTCAAGAGTTGATGTCAGCTAATTACGGTTTCACGTCAGCCCTCATTGTCTTTCCTTCTATCGCACTCAGTCATGACTTCTTGTCGTGACTCCTCTTGTTGCGCTGCATGTCGCGACCTCAGTTTTAGGTTGCGACCACATTTATGTTTCTACTTCCTACGTTCTAGGTTGTGACTTCCTTTTTCTGGTCGCGACCTTGTTTGTGGTCTTCTGCCTTCACAGGTTTCGAATTTAAGTCGCGAGTTCCTAAGTTGATGTCATAATTCTTTGATGTTCATTTCCCTTCTTCTGGTCGCAACCTCAATTCTTTGTAGCAACCAGTTTCTTCTTTCCAACCTCTATGCCAGGTTGTGACCTCAAGGTGATGTCGCGACCTCATGTTGCTCTTTTTTTGGTTGCATGTAGTCCTAATTGCTCAAAAGTAGTTGCAACTTGGATATCTTCTTGCCTGGGCTTCTTCTTCAGGTCATGGCATAACGCTTGTGGTCCTTGATTAATAAATGGTTGCAACTTCAGTTTCTTGGCAAGGACTTCGTTTGGCTTCACTTCAGGTTGCGACCTCCCTTTTGTTCTTCAACTCTAGATTTGGTTGCAACTTTAATCTTTTTATTTAGACTCCAGTTCCCGTTTTCATGTCGCGACCTCAACGGCACGTCGCGACCTCAAATGGAGCCCTTCATTTAAAAACTAGTTGCAACTTCATTTTCTTGCAAAGACCTCCCTTGTGGCTTCATTGACGGATCCACGTCGCGACCTCAGTTATATTCAATTGGCATCGCGACATCAAAGTGGTGTCACACCGAAGATTCTATTTTGAATATTTCCTTTAGTCTCAACCATTAATTTCCCTATCGTGAACCTCTTCACTTGTTGCTCTGGTCATTCTGGTCGCAAACTTAACTTCAAGTCACGGCTTCGTTTGAATAAGCCTCCTATTTCTTCCTCAAGGCTGGTCCTATTGATGTCTCGTAACCCTCGACTAATCGAACAAATACTATTACGACCGACTTTCGCTTACTTCATTTCTCGTCATAGGCTGATCTCTTCTCGGCTTTGTCGATTTTCGCTTCACGTATTTTCTACAAAATTAAATTTGAGTAAAATATCCACATTTCGCATACTAATCAACATTTATCTTGTAATATGCTCGAAAATGGATTAAAAATCAATGAGTTTTTGACTCATCAAATTCCCAAACTTAAAAATTCTGCCTGTCCCTACAAAGAAAAGAAATAATTGTTTGTCCTCAAAAAAATTAAGCTTAAATTTTAAGGGCATTTTTCCGATTCACTACCTTCCTATTCCAATCTTCTAACTCAAATAGGAGATAGCAAAGATCACTTTAAATTTCAGTTTCGATTCAAGAAAATGAATGGTCTCTACTTCTATCAAAAATTTCTTGATGAAATAATGGTATTTAAACAATATTCAACAAGTCTTGTTTTTGTGTGTGTGCGTGTCTTCAATCCTTTCATCTATGTTGAAATTAGTTACCTTCGAGTTTCCTCGGGACTGCTGGTTAAAGTCCCATAGGCTTGTTTTTCATATTGATCTCCACTAATGTAGGTAAATTCAACTCAAGATCAGAGGTCTTTAGGCTTGTAATGTCATTTCTAGGTAATTGGAAATTTAAGTTGCAAATCACCCGCTTCACTCTTTTCTTTGTACTTATTGGTTTCAAATTTTAACCCTTTTTCTTCTTTTGTACTTGTTGATTCCTCGAATCTTGTATCTAATTTTATCATCTTTTTGAATTATTTTTATGGCATTTTGATTTCCACTTGCTCTTTATTCAGGCCACTTCTCTTGTTCTATAACTCTTTTTCTTTTGTTTTTCTAAGGATGGGAATAGTGCAATGTCTTATCTTCTTAGGCTTTTATTAAATTTTAGAGAACTTTGGGCTAGTAACTCCCATACCAGTTGGTATTATGGTATTAGGTGTTAAAACACCCCTATGAGCATACTTGTTCAAAGGACATATGCCACAAGACAAAACTTATTCCCTTTTTCATCAATTTCTGCTTCTTTACTTCTTCTCCTCCTACCTTGTAATATTTGGAAATATTTTTCCCCCATACTTGTTTCTTCCTTTTACAAAGACCTTCAGACCGGAAACTGATAATTTTGGGCTCTTGGTGCGTGATTGCTGCAAGGAAGGGAATTCAGGTTTTTAGTTGCTGTTTATTGAAGAAATAAGGTTTGTTTGGCTCAAATCATGCAACTAGAGGGTATGCTTTAGCATATATTGAGGGTAAGCTTGGAAAAACTCAAACTGCCAAGGATGGCCTCTATCACTTTATTATCGTTACCTAAAATTTGCCTCAATCAATAATCTTAATAAGTTCTAGGATTCATGGACTCTATTAATTTCCTAAAAGATGTTTCTAATTCCTCTCAAAGTTTCATGAGTTTTGTTGATCAAGTGTATTATTTCCTTCAAGACTTGTACTTATTCTATCAAGCGGTTTACACTCTTTCGATCAAGTTATTTGTTCCTTCAGCAATATCCATTTTTCCAATTTTTTCAATCTAAACCGGATTTAAACATTCAGGCTGCAACTCCTAATTCCAATTTATTAGCCTATGCTCTTATTTTTCCTGTATTTTTGTTCTTGGGAGAAAAACAGAGTTTTTCATCTTATCCTTGTACATAAAAGAGTTTGAACATTCAGCATACAAACAAGTAATGACTCAAACCCACAAAATTTAGTATATCAATTCGTGAACCCAAAAACAATAAATTTGTTAATCAACAGGAATTTTATTCAAATATCAAAACATCTCGATATTGTACAATATGATTTCTTTATCTAATGTAAAAATTACAAATAAGATCAGATCTAATCTAGAGGAAAACTCTCTATTTCTTGGATCTAAAACCCATGTCGCCCTCCTACAAAAGCTGTAGCTCCCGCTTTATCGCCCCAAGTCTCGACTTGCCCCTAAGGAAGCGGCCGCTAACAAGGCTGTTCAACAAATCGGGGCCCTTCCTTTAAACTCATGGAGTTCTCTGGATTATGGGGCTATGGTTAACCTTCCATCAGCCCATTCTCATTATTATAGAGTTTTGTATGGAACTCATGAATAGAGCTGGTTTGTTTTCCGACCCACTCATTCCATACGCCTCCTCACTCGCACCTCGGGACTCTTCTTTCCTCTTTTTCCTTTTTCTTCATCCTATTCATTTATTCTTTCTGTGTCTTCCCATCCTTTTATAATGATCTTGCTTCTCTGGGAATGATAAAGCCTAATTCTCCTTTTCAATTTTCAAATCAATGAATTAAATGCAGCTTTCTATCTGCCGCCTGCTATTTCCAACAGGAGGTTTGGAAAATTTGTGAGGAATTTTGATCGTTTCTTTGAGATTTATTGAATTTCCTGGAATTATTCTTTCGAAACTAAGCAACCTAAACTGATACTTTTAATTAAGGCTCGGTTTCTGGTTTTGTATTAATAACAATTTATTTAAGGGGTTCTAAACGATGGATGCAGAATTGCAAACATGGGAATGAATTTAAGATGACTTGAAATTGGAATGGACGTTGGGCTCAATGTCATGATTGCGATATGGGAAGTCGCGACATTAAATTTCGAACCTCTTAATTAATGATTTGCAATGACTTCTATTTTTAATGCTGGAGTGCCCAAATGAAAGGTTTAAAAACCTATTTTTATTGAGATTTTGACAGTTTCATGCTGCAACCTAACGATTTTGTTGGGTACCGAAATGATCACGACAGGGGAATTTGATGTCATCACCTCATTTTTCTTCTTTTTATTATTTTAGTTGTGACCTCAATTTCACTATTACGACTTCCTTTTCTACTTTATTGTTTCAACGTCCAGCATTCTTAGTCGCGACTTATGAATTGTTGTTGCGACCAAAAAAATTTTAAGGTCTCCCTGAACAATCAAATTCACAGCAATTTCAATTCACCATATCAAATCAAAACAGATACAATTCAATTCATCTTCATAATTTAAATATTCAACCAATCCACTTACTATGCATCCGATGCTACCCCTTTTGCACATTTTTATTGTACTGCAAAACTAAAAAAAAAAATTATTTACCTACTCTTCAATCAATAATGAATAAAATTACACATAGCTATTAGAAATTTAAACACAAAAAATATAACAGGAAAAACTTAAAACAAACTGATGTGGATTGCCTTCCACAATGATGCTTCAATTTAGTCTTTAGCTGTGACTTGCTACTACCATATTTTTGCTTTCTTTTTGTTTTTAATTTTCTCATCTCGTAACTAAGAGTCACTTTCCACTTGCATTCTAAGGTAGTGCTTTTAATCTTCACTCATTAACTTTTAATTCCTCATGATTGTCGGGCTCTAAGTGTCACGCCTAAAATTTGTACTTGATACTGTATATGGTCCACTCCTTTTGTATTTAAGCTTCCCTAAAAGAGTCTTAGTCTGAGTTGAATAACAGACCTGATCTCCGCTCTGAATTCCTCCTCAAAATTCGTTGGATCATGCCATTTTTTGTTTTAATTTTATAGATTCTCGCACCACATAGGTTTCATTTTCAACTTTTCCAATTCATTTAGCTGGAGTAGCCTCTCTTCTTTAGCATCCTTGAAATCAAAATTTCAGCTTCTTGATGGCCTACTATAGCTTTATATTCTAGCTCAAGAGATAGTAAGTGCGTTTTCCAAAGACCACTAGATGGGGATATTCCAATGGTTTGAGCAACCTGTGATGCCCATAGTGAATCATCAAGTTTCAGAGACCAATCTTTTATGCTGGGGCTTTTAGTCTTTTCTAGAATTTTCTTTATCTCCTTATTGGAAATTTCAGCTTGCCCATTTGTTTGAGGATGATAAGCCAAGCTCATAATGTGTTTGATACCATATTTGCCCATGAGTTTGTCAAACACTCTATTTGCAAAGTGGCTTCTCCATCACTGATTATAGTTCTGGGTGTCCTAAATCTGCTGAGAATATTTCTTTGCAAAAATCCCACAATTGTATTAGTATCATTCTTGGGCAAGGCTTCAACCTACTTTGATACATAATCCACAACTAGGAGTATGTATATATTTCCAAATGAAATTGGAAAAGGCCCCATAAAATCTATTCCCCATACATCAAATAATTGCACTAATTAGATACTCTTGTAGGGGGTATTTCATGCCTTCTTCAGGCTATATTTCCCATTCTTGGGTATTGATCACATAGCTTCACCCATTCAAAATAAAATTCTTAAAATAGTAGGCCAATAAATCTCGACCGGAGAATCTCTTAGGGTCGTTTGTTCCCTCATGTAATGTCCTCCATATGGTGATGCATGACATTCTTGTAAAATCGTGCTTTGCTCACCTTCCGTACATTTTCTATGATCGATCAATGTACTTTAAATGTGAGTGGGTCATCCTGCATGTAGTACCCAGCTGCCACCCTAGCTTTTCTCTCACGGGTAGTCAATTCTGTGGCATAATTCACAAGCTAAGAAGTTTACAATATCACATACCAAGGTGGATTGAGGATAACTAGAATAACCGCTCATCTAGAAAGTTTTCTGCTATTTCTCTTTCTTCTTCTTGTACAACAGGTTTTTCCACTCTTGACAAGTGATCTCGCATTGTCACAACCCTTTGGTTTTTTATTTGTAAATCAAATTCCTGTAATAACAATACCCACCTGATCAATCTTGGCTTTGCTTCTTTCTTTGCCATTAGATATTTAATTGTTGCATGATCAGTGTGTATAATAACATAGGACCCTAAAATGTATCTCCTAAATTTTTCACATGGAAATACTATTGCCAGCATCTCCTTTTATGTAGTAGAGTAATTTTCCTGAGCTTCATTGAAGATTTTGATGGCATAGTATATGGCCTTGAATACTTTTGGTTTTTTTGTCCCAATATTGTATCCCATTGCAAAAATCATTAGCATCACAATATGATTTCAAATTCCTCTGCTCCAACTGGGTTTTGCCATGATGGGAGCTTCAACTAGTCTGGATTTGATTTCTTCAAAAGAATTCTGGTAGGATTCATCAAAATTGAACTTAGTATCTTTTTCTAGCAATCTGCATAGTCGTCTAACAATTTTTGAGAAATCTTTGATAAATCTTTTGTAAAATCCATCATGTCCTAAGAAACTTTAATTCCCCTTGACCAGAAGTGGGTGGTATCGATTCTTATATTGAAACTTTGTTTGGTCTAGCTTCTAGCCCATCGTAGAAATCATATGACCCAGGGGACAATTCCTTCGTAATCCATAAAATGGCATTTTTTCCCAATTCGAGCTAGATTCGTCCCGCACTCAAGTATCGCTTTTCAAGACATGTAGGCACTGCTCAAAACTGATCCATACACCGTGAAATCATCCATGAAGATCTCCCTAACTTCTTCCGCAATTAGAAAAATATAGACATCATGCATCTTTGAAGGTACTGTGAGCATTACACAAACCAAATGGCATTCTCTAAAAGCAAAGTAATGGGCTTGTAAAAGTGGTTTGTCCCCGATCCTCGTGCAATGGCAATTTATATCCAGCATCCATCAAGAAAACAAAGGAGGGCGTCTGCCAACCTATCCAAAGATTCGATCAATGAAAGGCAGGGGAAAATGATCCTTTCTTGTTGTAGTGTTTAGTTTTATGTAGTCAATACACACCCTCCATCTTGTCACGCCTTTAGGAATCATTCATTCCTTTCTCATTTCGATCACACAGTTGAATCCACCTTCTTAGGAACCACATGTATTGGGCTCACCCAAGAAACTATCTCGATATAGCATATATAAAACCTGCATTCAACCATTTCAGAACTTCTTTTCTGACAACTTCTTTCATCACAAGGTTCAGCCTCCTTTGATGCTCAATAGAAGTTTTTGCATTATCATTCAGCAATATTGTGTGCATACAAATGGAGGGACTGATACCTTTCAGATCCTCAATTGACCAAGTAATAGCTTCCTTGTATTTTCTCATAATTTCCAAAGAATTTCTTTTTCTTCGATTCATCAATGCACTGATATGATGATCGGTTTTCTATTTCCTTTCAGTTCTAAGAACTCATATTTCAAATGATCAAGCAATTTTCTCAATATTAACCCTTCTCGCACTAGTTTCATGCTCGTGAGAGTTTCTATCCCCCGGGTCGCATACATCATCTTGACTATTTCATTTATGCTCGACCTGCTTTGTTATACAAATTTGAAAGCAACATTTCACAATCAATACTCTCAAGATACTGAAAATTCATCTCAATTTCATTGATAGAATGTTAAAGAGTACAGTCAGAATTCAACTAAACACTGAGAAGACTATGGTTTTCTACAGCCATACAACTTTCTGCATCTACATCAGGGTGTTCCAAACTCATATTAAGATTAAAGTGCATTGCTTCATTCCCCACCCTTAGTGTCAGTTCACCTTTCTGCACATCTATCAAAGCTGCTCCAGTTGCTAAGAAAGGTCTTCCTAGCAGAAAAGGAACTCGTGTCTTCTCCATCTTCATATTAACAAAATCCATGTGGAAGATTACTTTCCCACTCGACAAGCACATCTTCAAGAACACCTTCCTGTTATGCCATTGATCCACAATATTGGCAATGTAATTGTTAAAAGTACCCCCAAACCCGCATACAAAACATCATCGTTTGGAAACTTCTTTCTTCACCAATAGAGGCATCAAATTTATACTAGCAACTTAATCACATAAGGCCTTCCTTGAATTCATATATTTCCTATAGAGCAAGGGATGGTGAAATCGGTTGTCCTTCATTTTTTGCTTGGAGCTTTATGAATACAGACTAGCAGTTGCGCCAAGTTCAATATTCCTTCCTGCCTATTTTCCTTTTCTTGTTTAGTATCCTCTTCGAAATTTTGCATAGTTAGCATTTGGTTGATTACTCTTGCAAAATGGGATATTGATTTCTATTTTCTTGAAGATGTCCAAGAATCTAGGAAAACTCAGCTTTTCCTTTTTACCTTCTCGCCTCCGGGGAAATGGCACCGTAGGTGTCTAAGCTCGGTACTTCTCCTCTCGCTTCTCGCTCATTACTTCCTTTAGGCTGTTCAAATTTGCATGCTCTTCTCTCATTCCTTCCGCTTGTTCCGCATCGCCTCTTCTTTCTTTTTCTTTCTTGCTATTATTGCCCACTTCTTTCCTACTTCTTAACTAAACCCCGCCATGCGCCCTTGATTCTTTTGCCGGGCCACTAGGAATGCACTTACTCGATTGGGTATATTAAGTGGCCAACCAGCCTCTACTCAGGTTCCAAGTTTTTCAACGAGGCACTCAGGGATTCTTCCGAAATACTGAGTATCGACTTGAAAGCTTCCAAGTCAGATAGTTTCTTTTCATGGAAGTGTATAAGCCTCTTGTCAGTTCCCCATGAATCAAGCAAAGATTTGTTCTTCAAATGGCTGAGTCCTCCTATGACCCCGACAGTCATTCCCCGCTTCACCCCTCGATGCCGCCGGCTGAACCTTAGTGGCTACCGATATCCCCGCTGGTGGATTCCGGCCCATGCCTCGGCCTTGTAATGTCCCTCCACCATATGAGAAATTCTCATGGTTCCTCAGTACTGGACTGTAATGTGTGGGTAGGTTAGGATTTGGTTTGAAATGATAACTTCTTGGTTCATTCACGTACTTAACCTCCTCAACCTCATAAGCATCCACTTTTGTTGGTATTTTAGCACTTATTCTCATTGCTTATCTTTCCACTACTCCTATCTCACGAAAGCAAATAAGGCATTTTCTTTCCTACTCATTCATCCTCGTGCATGATGGCATCTAACTTTGCGTCCATGGCTATCATTTTACTCAACTCCATGACACATTTTCCTCTGCTGTTACCCCTTGAAAACTCAGATGGAGCTTTCATATTGAACTTGGCTAGGTCTTCTATCAGATCCCTACCTTCTTCAGCACTTTTTCTTCAATGCTCCATGCTGATGAAGCATCGACATGGCCTTTAGATGTATCATTAAAGGCATGATACACTATATCCACTGGCTTTAAATCAATTCCATGCATAGGGCATCTCTTCAACAACCTCTGAATCTCTCCTTGAAGCTATATATATAGGCTCTCATCTTCCCCCAAGAACACTATTATCTCTCATCTTCTCTCCGGGAGGCGAGACGTTGTAAAGAACTCCGCCCAAGCATGCTTCCACCAAATTTCTTCCCAAGTATCAACTGAACCATATGGTAATGACTCATACCATGTGGCTGCTATATCTCTTAAGGAAAATGGGAAGAGATGCAGCTTTATCTCCTCTAGCCTCACACCATTCAACTTCATTGTATTCTTCATCCTGAGAAATCTACCTTGTGCTCGCTTGGTCTTCGCTGGTGGCTACGAACTGATGTCGCTTACACCATTGTTATCAAAGCTGGCTTTAGTTCGAAGTTATTTGCATCCATAGTAGGATGTCTGATTGTAGAATATTCTTTCTCAATGATAGGCCTCCAGAAATCCTCCATTGTGTTAGTAATAAGAGGCCTTCTCCGGTCGCCGTCCTTCGCCTCTATCCGGGTCATGTATCTCATCTCGCTATAGCTGTGTCCCTCACTTTAGTCTTCTCGCTTCCGAAAGTGTTCTTTCCAATTCAGTGTCTGCTGGCAACATGTCTGAATCCTGTTTCCTATGCATTAAAGGATTTCCTGAAATTGAAACACACTCAGATTAATAGGATTAGTAGAACTAAAAATAATTATTTTCAACATGGCTTGTTAAAGATCAAGGTTAGAAGAAGCACTACCAGAAGTCGCTTTTGTTCTTTGTTTTATAAAATGTCCAAATTAGCAATTCCCCTTTGCTAGAATATTGATCTATTTAACTTTCAACCCTGTTAATCAAAAGCCATAAAACTTGTTAGCCTTTTCATATTAATTAAAACTCTCAAATGTACATAGTTGCGCAACCTTACACTTCTCTTGCACCCATGTTACTTTGGATAAATTTGCTTAATTAAATAAATTTGTCTTGATGTTTAGAATTTTAAAATTGGGTTTAGTCTATGACACTGCAAGTGCACAGGTCATACAAGTAGTAAAATCTGAATGTAAGTCCAGGTATCATTCCCACAGAGATTGACATGAATTAGAGATCAAGTACCTCAACTACTAAAGTTCTATGCTATTTGGACTAAAAGAATTTGATAGTAAAATTGTCTAAATGGATATATCCTAGACTATTAACTAAAAATAGAAATTGGAATAACATGAAATCAATTAAAACAGTAAAGAACTAAATAATCGATCTAATCTATTCCATGTGAGAAATCTTAAAACTATCGCGAATTACAATGAAACAAATTAATTCTCGCATGAAAGCACATTGCTCTATTGTATTGATGGATCTGGATTCGCCCAAGATCAGCTTTCAAATGTTGTAGTTGGATTTCTCCCACATTCATTGGTTAGAAGCTCTGGCTTCTCTCGAAATCAAGATCAACCAGCTATTTCTTGTATGTTTGCTCGCTTTGTAAGATATGGGGTATTTTTCTTCTCAATACTTCATACCCATCTCGAT